>JAADWY010000532.1:0-22617 GCA_023336355.1 Pythium dissotocum
AGACCTGGGTAGATGGCGTTATGCATCACACTCGCGACCCACGACCAGTAGCCGACCTGGAATCCCCAGAACGGACCGAACGCCGTCAACGCCCACACAGCGTAGCCGCCGTTCTCAGGGAACGCACAGTACAGCTCCGTGAGCATCATGGACAGCGGCACTTGACACAGCAACGCGTAGACGAGCACGCCGATGAGGCCGACGAGCGGACCACCCGGAGAGACGATAGGCTCGGAACCCACAGGACCACCACACGTCTGAAGAAATTAACCAATCAATCACACCGAGTCAGCAAGACCGTATCTTGTGGTGAATCGCAGAGAGGAGACGCGCCGTGAAGTAGAAGATACTCGTCAAGCCGAGGGTGCCGAGCACGCGATACTTCTGCTTCTGCTTGATCGACGTTTGTGCGAAAGTGGGAGACGGAGACTCGAGCTGCGCGTGGCGGATCTCTTCCATCACGGCGTCCCTGCTGAAAGGAGCGGCCACGAACTTGGTGTGTAGCACGACGACTTCCTTCTTCGCGTACGTGCTGTTCATCGCGAAGAACTATTTGAGTTGTGAGGCATGACAAGGGGATGAAGTAACGGAGACCCCCACGAGGATGTGATGTGGATGGCTGTGTACTGTACACCCGGGTTTTGGAAGCGCTGGAAGAGTTTCGAGCAAGCAGCCACCCCACTGAAATACCAGCGAGTGAGATGAACCACTGTCTGACAACGTCCAGGCCCGAGACTCACACGCAGCGTCTTTCCAAGCGGTCGCGCCGTCAACGAGGAATTAATCTTTGTAAGTGAATGAATTGCCTTTTGTCACAAGTAAGAGGATTGCCGATCTACTTGCAAGTGGATGACAATGAAAAAATAGTGACCGTTCCGGAGCTCTCGTTCCGGCGTGTAGCGCTCGCGCCCGCTACGCCAAAGCAATATCCACTATCACGGGGGGAGATTGTCATCCACTTGCAAGTAGATCGGCTCAATCCACTTGAAAATGACATAAGGCAATTCATCCACTTACAAAGATTAATTCCTCCGCCGTCAACTCGTTTGCCCAGAACAGCCACAAGCTGAGACCGACCGCAAGTCACAGCAAGCGGCCAAGAGTGGAAAGGACGTCACGTGAAGGTTCCAACCCCCGTCCCTTCTTGTACAATGGACGGGAGGCCGCTGACAGCGGAGTCCGTCTCAAATGCCTTGGTGTCTGCGGTACTCAACAGATACAGGCACCAAGACCATGCAGAATGGAGCTTTGTCGGAGCTCTACCTCAAGTGTCGTGTCGGATGCACAGCGTTTTTCCATTCACGTTATTAGATACCATCCTACACACTCATATTAACAACACCCACGTCGACCAGCGAGGCGCTGCCGGAAGAACGGGAACAGCAGCCCTGGCACGGTGAAGCCAACGACCACGAGTGCCAAGTCCCACTCGATCAGCGTCGTGACGATCGAAAACCCGAACACGGCCAAGGCCGGCACGAGCATAATAGCGACCACGGCAACGTTGCCCGGCATCTTCATGGGCCGCGGCAAGTACGGGAAAGATCTTCTCAGCTGCAGCATCGACAGCACCATCAGCACTTGGACAGCGCCGCTGAAAGCGTTGGTCATGGACAGGATGGCCTCAAAGTCGAACGGTAGCAGCACGAGCGTCGTTAGCAGACTCAGCAGCAGCGCGTACTGCGGTGTCTTGAACCGCGCGTGGCGTTTCCGCAGCAGCGACGGCAGCAGCCGCGACTGGGCCATGCCCTGCACGAGAAAGCTCTGGAAGAACAGCGTGCAGCTGAACATGGCGATGGAGCTGAGCACGGACGACGTGATGGTGATCTGGTGCAGTGCCGAGCCGCCGATGGCCTCGGCGATGTCAGGCAGCGAGTCCTCGACGAACTCGATCCACGGCATCTTGTCCGCCGTCACGGCTGAGATCAGCGGCAGTGCGTACGTCAGCACAGTCAGCACGACGGCTAGAAGGATCACGCGAGGGTACGTGCGTGCCGGGTTGATCACTTCGCCGCCGATGACCGAGATATCGTAGAGACCGTCAAAGCTCCAGAACAACGCGTGGATCAACAACACCCAGTCGATACCGCCGTCCGTGCTCTCGCTTGTAACCTGGTCAGAGGCGCGGACTTCCGCGAGGCGGAACCACGCATTGTCGCCGTCAGCAAAGCCCCAGACAGTGAACAGTAGCGTCGACAGGCTGATGACCACGAGCAAAACGAGCGCGCCGATGCCCACGAAGCGTACGCCGATGTACGATGGGATAGCGAGCAGCAGCGCGATGGCGACCTTGATGAAGAACTCGACGACCGCCGACGTGGCTTCGATGCCGTAGCCCTCGGTGATGGTCGAGTAGATGAAGCCCGGGTAGATGGCGTTGTTGGTGACGCTCGCGACCCAGGACCAGTAGCCGACCTGGAAGCCCCAGTACGGGCCGAACGCCGTCATGGCCCACACCGAGTAGCCGCCGTTCTCTGGGAACGCACAGCTGAGCTCCGTGACCATGAGCGACAGAGGCACTTGGCAGAACAACACGTAGAGGAGGATCCCCAGCAGGCCGATGAGCGGACCGCCGGCCGAGATGAGCGTCTCCGAGCCCACAGGACCTCCACACGACTACAATAATCCAATAGACACAAAAATTAGAGACGGAGGAAGCGGTAGGAAGGAGAGGAGGCGAACGCACGGCGAAGTAGACGATGCCCGTGAGGCTGAGTGTGCCCAGGACGCGGTACTTGGCCTTCTGCGTCGTGCCGGTCGTCGCGGTGGTCGGAGCGACCGAATGCATCGGCGAGAAGACGAGATCGTGGCCGGCGCCGGTCATCATGGGCGTCTGGAAGGGCGCGCCGCTGCCGTACATGTGCACGGCGTCGATGGCGTCCAGGTTCGACTCACTAATAGACAGACACAGAATTAGTATAATGGAGACTGACTGGAAGGGGTCAAGGGAGGGACCCATGGTTCACAAACATGTCGGAGCTGCGGTAGGTGTCCTTGCGGCCGTTGCGCGGGCTCTCCATGACGGCGACATTGTACAGCACGATGGGCTTCTTGGCCTGATACGAGTACGCGCTCATACTCGCCCAACAAAGTGGTGCCACGAATGTCCAAATGCCTGAGTGACCAGGTACAGTAGGAGTGGAAAACGGACAGCAGACAGACCGAATTGAAGAGTGGAGCCCGTTCAGCCCGTTCCACCAGCAGGTCTCAACAGGTCGCCACGCCAGTCAAAAGCGCGTTTGACCCCGGAACTGCAGGCACAAGCCAGTTGTGGTTTACGGGCACTTCGGATCTGAGTCACTTATCGGAGACCCTCACACACTTTGCTGATGGGGATCAGATTCTGCTGCATGTAGCAGATCTGCTGTCTTGGCAATCAGCTGCAGCCTACAGGCCAGTGTGGCTGAGCTGAGCCTAGAGGCGCCTGTCCACCAGCGTTCTCTTTCGTTCTTGTTCTCCGGCTCCTCTCCTCTCCTCTCCCTCTGTCGCTGCAATTGGGACTCACAAAACGTCCAGTCCAGCATGAAAGAAAGGAAACAGGATTTACACTGTGGATTCTGGAAGAGAGTTTGCCTGAAGTTCGAGTTCTCTTTCGAGTGGTGCGTCGTGTACCGTACTACAGTACAGTAGGATCGCACTGACTGTCAGCTGGCGAGCACGACGGAGTGAGATGTGGATAAAAACCCAGCGCTGACTGTCAGCTCTTGTGCAGGAAGCAGCCAGCCCCGGGCCACCCACATCCATGATGACTGCTGACTTCACGCCTGCCAGCTTCTGCGAGCCCTGAGAGTCTCAGGACATTATCGGACTGAACAACAATCAGCACTTTTGCACACGAATCTTGGTGGGGCAGACTGGTCTGGTCACCAAATGCATGTGACGCAGGCGTGCGCTGGGTATCTCACTGTCCGCACTCCATGTCGTCCCACCAGTCACGGTCATTTGCCTCGCGAGGCAACCGTTGAATACAGTGTTTGTTACCAACGAAAAAACTCACCAGGGCTGTGGCCCACAGCCTGTGGGTCGCCTTCGTCGAGTTGCAAAACGCAATACGATGGGTACTGTAAGGCGATGTGCGGTGTAAGTGTACAGTACAGTACAATGAAGTCCATCAGCCATCCGCAGGTCGAGTCAGCGATACAGTGTCGTGTCTCGTACAGTACGATGGACCCTCGACGCTCGTGGCTCTCAGGTTAAAATGCCACACGGAAACTGGTTTGTATTCAAAATGCTATCACGCTCTCTAGTATGAATGCAGTGACGACTGACGGGGCTCTCTACCGGACGGGAGAAGGCTCACAGAACGGTAGAGACTCTACGAGAACACAGAGACGACTGCTTTCATCATCAAGCGAAAACGCACGCTGGCAGCATCTGCTGATACGAGGCTGTGTGGTCCACACGGTCTGATCCCCCCGAAAATACATTTTGCCCACTTCAACATCGTCCTGCCTGAACGCCGGCAACTCAACATCAACATCACCGCCTGCGTGTAAATGCCACTGCCGAGCAAGCTTAGGCGTCGTGGAGGCGACGCAGTGGATGCTGAGAGACGCGTGCTACCGCCTTTGGCCACAGCCTCCAGGCAGTCGTCTCTGTGGTCCGTGGACGAGCCGGGACAGGTGCGCAGTGCGAGCCACTTGCGAGCCATCGCACGGCAGCAGCAGAACCTCCACACGAAGCCAAAGCCGCAGTCGTTCACGGTGGCTACTGTAAGCAGTGGCCACGTGAGTCCTCGTGCTCCTGTCGCGGTGCTTGTGCCTTTGAAGAACTCGAAACCGCGTGAGTTTTCGACTAGAAACACTACAAATAACAACAACGATGGTGAGGGGGATCCCGTGCTGCAGGAGATCTGGCGAGTGGCAGAGAAAGCGGTAAAGCAGCAGAGCAGTAAGGTTGTTGCCGTAGACAGTAGGATCTACAGTGTGAGGGCTTCTGTGAGACCACGAGACCCTGTGGGCAACCAGGAAGCTGAGACCAACGAAGGCAACGGCACGACCAAGGCTCGGTATCGGCGGCTCGTGGGGATGTTTGCACGCAAGACGCTCATGGGAATCGTCCACCAGGCAGCGCAGAACGTGGTGCGAATACGACTAGAGAATGGCTGTGCGGTGGGTATCCAGCGAGTTGTGAGGCGGTTCCTGGGTCGCTGTCGACGAGCGAGACTTCGTTTCATGATGGTGGACGCCGTGGGGAAGATCGAGCGGCAGTGGAAGTGGACAAAAGCGCGTAGGCTGGCGGTAATACAGCGGGGCGAGCGACGGAGGAGGGAAGAAGAGAAGAAGAAGGCGGAAAAAGAGAAGCTGGCGGCGAGTAGAGAGATCCAAATGCGGTATCAAGCGTTCGTGGAGACCAAGAAGAAGCAGAAGATGATAGAAGAGGAGGAGGCAGCGAGGAGGAGAGAGAGCGTGGAGAATCAGCAGCGACTGGCTGACGAAGAGATGAAATGTACGGCAGTGTGTGTGATTCAGCGAAACCTTCGGAATACGTGGCGGAAAACTCGAAATTTACACGGAAGAGCCAGCCCGGGATCTGATGCAGAACGACAGGTCGCGGTGGAGAATGTGCAGAGCGTGAATGGAAGCACTGATCAAGCTGAGACCGAAGCGTCTCCATGGAGTGCAGACACAGTGATCGTAGACGAAGGGGAAGGTGACGCCCCGGGGTCAGAGGCGGCAGTAGATCCGCTGATTCGGACAGCTTTTCAACGTTGCAGTGCGCCTGGGCATGCTGAGGAACCTAAGCGAACACCCCCACTTGCTTCAGAGTGTCGGCATCCACCACCCGTTTATCCTGATGTGATGGTCATCGCTCTTCCAAGAAGCCACGCTACCGTGACGACATCGGTGGACCATACCCATGCCACCAACTTGAGGGAGAGTGGCGTCGATCTGCTCTCACCACGAGAGCCACAGCCCTTCACTGCACCTGACGTCGACGGTCTCACTAGTCTAGCGACGTCGGTTCCGCAGGTCGTCACAACTCACTCTGCCTGCTCGATTCCAGACCCAGACAAAGACATTTCGTCTGTCGCTGAGAGTGACCACATTGCGCCTCTGGCATCCGCTTCTTCTTCTGTCTCAGCTCCTGCACTGCGTCGCGCGAGAGCCATCATCAGTCGCTTCGTGGTCACTCGCTGCCTTTCTCGTCTCCGTCATCAGCTCCACACGAAGCACACAGCAACTCTTCGGCTGCAGCAGCTCGTGCGCCGCCACCTCGCGCGTCGACGCGTCGCTTTCCAGCGGCAACTGCACTTGATCTCCTTGCGTAGCGAGCAGCAGGCGCAGTGGCTCCAGTCCGAGTCGCTTCTCATGGCGAGAATCATGGGCGATGACGCCACAACACCACTACTCGACGACCACGAAACCACTGGTGACGATGAGCTACTGGAAGACGAGGACGACGACTTCCTCTCAGACGACGACAGCAAAAGCAGCCACGGCGACTCGGCTGGTGGCTTGTCGTGGACTGAGCTGCTTCCCACTCGCAACGGCGTCATCCCGTCAGGTCTGCGACTGGATTTCAGTGCCAGCCACGGTCCTTCGTCAGCAACAGCGCCGTGTATTGGACTCTGGAAGTGGTCGTGGGCTAGTCAACACTGGCGGCCGAACGCTGAGCTCTTCAGCCCCGCCAACACGTCGCCCGAAGCTTAGATACTGTATAGCTCACCATTTTGTTCACACGTCGCAGGTTCCTCCTTCTTCTAAACATAATGAATACCTTTGGTATCGTATTTGGGAGAATTAGGTTCATCAATTCAAATTTGAATCGTACTAATGAATTGCTCATCTCATGTCTCTGCATGTTGGGTTTCTGGTTTGAATTGCACCCTTCACCGCAACTGCACTTCAGCATCTTGCGATTCACCACCAGAACACGTTGAGTTTTGTTGGTTCTTTGGGTTTTGTTGGATCTCTTCGTTGTGTTTGGTGCCGCAGACACGACAAGCCACGCGCATCCGCAAACGTCACCACCGCATCCCGCACCGCATTCCATCTTCGGCTGCGTATATCTCCTCATCCACGGTGCGTACAGCCACCGCACGACCATCATTGGATGTGCCTTGATCACTTGCATCGAACCATATACTCACTTCTCATTGAATCACAGATGACCAAGCAAGTTTTGTGCATGAACCCGGGCCCGATCGAGTTTGAGCAGCGCGTGCTCAAGCAGTTCTCGCACGAAGGCATCTCGCACGTGGACAAGTCGGTGATCGAGGTCTTCGGCCAGTGTATCGAGAAGATGCGCAAGGTGTTCATGGCTCCTGACGGCCAGCCGCTGGTCGTCGCCGGCTCCGGTACGCTGGGCTGGGACATGGTGGGCGCCAACCTGCTGAGCCACGGCGACCACGTGCTCGTGGTGAACACGGGCTACTTCGGCGACCACTTTGCCGACTGCCTGGAGAAGTACGGCGCCAAGACCACGCACCTGCGTGCGGCGGTGGGCAACCAGCCGACCATCGAGGAGCTCACCAAGGCGCTGCACACAGGCACGCAGTTCAAGGTCGTGACAATCACGCACGTGGACACGTCGACGGGCGTGCTGGCGCGCGTCAAGTCGTTCACGGCCGCGATCCGCAAGGCGCAGCCGGACGCCGTCGTGGTCGTGGACAGCGTGTGCGCGCTGGGCGGCGAGGAGCTGCGCATGAAGGACTGGGACGTCGACGTGGTGCTCACGGGCTCGCAGAAGTGTGTGGGCGTGCCAGCCGGTCTGAGCCTCATGGTCGTGCGTCCGCGCGCGCTGCAGGCGTACGAGAAGAACGGCGCGACGGCCAAGTACTACGTGGACTGGAAGAACTGGCTGCCGATCATGAAGAACTACGAGGCGCGCCAGCCGTCGTACTTTGCGACGCCGGCCGTGAACCACTTGTTCGCGTTGAACGAAGGTCTGACCATTCTGCTGGAGAGCGGCGGCATGGAGAAGCGCTTCGTGGAGCACACGCTCGTGGGCGACGCCATCAAGGACGCCATGAAGGCGCTGGGCTGCAAGCTCGTGACCGTCGAAGGCTCGGGCGCGCACACGCTTACGTGCGTGCGCTACCCGCCAGGCGTGGGCGGTGCCGACTTCCTGCCCAAGGTGGTCAAGCGCGGCGTGTCGCTGGCCGGTGGCCTGCACAAGCAGATCAAGGCCGAGTACTTCCGCATCGGCCACATGGGTCCGAGCACGCGTCGCCTGGACCACGCCATCAAGACCGTGCAGGCCATCGAGGACGCGTTCGCCGAGTGCGGCCACAAGATCCCGGAGAAGGGCAAGGCCGCCAAGATCGTCAAGGCGCTGGCCAAGCAGGGCATCCCAGTCAAGCCGTGCTCGTCCACCGAGAAGATCTACCACGGCTGCCCCGTGCCGCAGCGCTGCCAGGTGTACACCGTGGCGAGTCTCGCGGCCGCGGTCGCCGTCGGCTTCCTCCTCGCGACGCTCAAGAAGAAGTAGATGAGAGTAAACACGGGGAACTTCGTGGATAACAGTGAAACGGTCTGTCTTTCAGGTCTGTTGGTTTGTTGGTTTGTTGGTTTGTTGGTTAGTTGGTTAGTTGGTTTGTTGGTTTGATGGTGCGTTGGTGCGTTGGTGTGTTGGTTTGTTGGTCTGTTGGATATGCAATGTACATACAGGACCCTTCCGTAAAAGTTACATGTTGTTGAGCAGTCCTTGCTGCTTGACCCGCAGCGCGTTGAGTTCCTGGAGCGTCTTGAGGCAGTCCTGCTTGACGTGTTCGTAGTTGATCTCGCGCGACTTGGTGTCGATGTACTCTTTCAGGTGGAAGATGTTTTGCTCGTGGTGGCGCAGCTTTTGCTCGAGCGCGTTCAGGTTCTTGGCTGTGTCGTGGTTAGCGGTCTCCTGCTTGAGGTTCTCGAGCTGCAAGTTGAGCGCGTTCACCTGCTGCTTCATGGCGTCGCGGCGGCGGATGTACTGCTGCTTCATGCGCTGCAGGTACTGCTTGGTCTGCTGGTGGGTCTCCTTGAGTTCGTCAATCTTGGCGAACTCGCCCATGTCGTTGGTCATGGTGTCCATCTTCTGCAATAACGAGCTCAGCTCGAGCGCGATCTTGGTGTCCAGCGTGTTGACCTTGTCCAGCTCGGCCTGCCGCTTCTGCAGCTCCATCGTCAGCCGCTGCTTCGTGGTCACCGACGACTCGAGCTGGCGCTCTTTGAAGCTCAGGTCGCTGCGCATTTCCTCTAAGTTGGCGGCGTTGGCGCCTGGCAGGATCTTGTCTTCCTTAGCGATCGTACTGGAGATGTGTTCCAGCAGCTTGATGATCATGAGCTGCGTCTGGCGCTGGGCCTTGACTTCCTCCTCCTTCTTTGCAGGGAATGCTTCGAGGAAAGTCGTCATTTCCTGGTCCCGCTGAAAGAGCATCTCATATTTCTGGGCTGGGTCGCCGCCGTCCTTGCCAGCGCCATTCGTGCGTTCTTCGAGGTCGTTCTTGAGCTCATTGAGCGTCTTGCGCAGCTCCTGTCGCTCGTCTTCGTCTACCTGCAAAACCTTCTCCAGCGTCTCCATCTTCGCCTTATCGTCCTTGACCTTGGCCAGCAGCACAGCGCGTGCTTCGTTGGGATCCATCATTGCCGTCCGGGCTTCCTCCTGTGCCGCTTCGCGCTCTTTCTGCAGCTTACGTGCCTGTTTTTCGAGCATATCGTACTCTTCACGGTATCGGTCGGCACTGAGCTCGGCTTCCTTCTGGTGGATCGCGTGCATTAGCATCTCCAGCTCCTGGGACCGTGCCTCGATCTCCACCTCTGTCTGGTGGTGCTCCTCCAGCATCTCCTTGTAGCGCTGCAGCTTCTGCGGGGCGAGTTGATTGATCTTGTCCTGGTGCTTCATGTGGATTTCATTCATCTCATGCTCCATGCGACGCACAGCGCCTTCCTGCTCCTGGCGTAAGATGAAGATGCGATCCACTTCCTCCGCCTCCTTGCCGTTGCGGTGGTGGAGCTGCTCTTGCACTTGGCGGATCTCCTGCGGGTCCGTCGCACTGCGCAGCTTGTCCATCGCCAAGTTGTAGTCGGCGAGCTGGCCTTCCAAGTCGCGCACTTCCACCGCCAGCGTCTCGTACTTACGCTCCAGCTGCGCGTACTGAGTCTTGTCCTTGGCGTCCTGGTCGATCTCCTTGCGCAGCCGCTCGATCTCACTCGTGATCTCGCTGGTCTTGGAGTGGAGCTTGCCCATAAAGTACGACGCGTCCTGCACTTGACGACCCGGCCCCGCCGTGCCCACGCGCATGCCCATCATGCCCTGCTGCGTCACAGGGCGGTCCGACACATTGACCTCCGTGTTGAGGCTGATGCCGAAGCCAGCCGTTTGTCCTGGCGTAGCTGGCACGGCCTGTCCAGTGCCCAGTCGCCCAGTGAGTGGTCGTCCGGCTGAAGATCCCAGTGCACTGCGTTGTCCTGTACCTGGACGAACGATGGGGTTGAGTCCCTCGCCCGTACCAGGACGTGCACCGGACCCAGTGCCTGGACGTGCACCTCCACTAGTTCCTGGACGTCCCGACATGGTGTCGCTTGATCAAGAGTTGTTCTGTTGGAGCTGCTGTCGATCGATGCCTATGAGGATGATCTCGACCGTCGCGCCTTTTCAAGATCCATTCAGTTCCTAACGACAATTGTGTCGGTTCATATCGGTATGGCGTGATTCAAGATGTCACTATTCTGAGCCAAATCCAAATGTACTGAGACAAGGGAAGGAATGTGTATACTCAAAATGCGTTTTGTGTAATCACGTGTTGATAGTTTTTCTGACTGTGAGTCACGGGCATAAATTTCGAAGCTTTCGACATTTTGTGAACGCACTGGATGCAGCAGCAGCAGACGATCCGTGGAAGGCCGTTACGACGAACATTACGACTCGAAAGCCTCTCCGAAGAGCTGCTCGACCACTCGACTCGGCCTTCGTCTTGGTCTTCGTGCTCAAATCTCAACGTCGCGGTCACATTAAGCGCCTCCCACCAATGGTGTCGTCATCGGCTTCCGCGTCGCGAAAGCGCCCGTGGAACGGCTCGTGGCAGGCCGAGTTCGTGGCGCCCGCATCTTCACGCCGCGGTGGCATGCGCGCCATCACGTCTGAGATCGAATTCGCATTCCGGCCGCCTGCTATGGCGTCCAGACCAGAGGATCCACAGGGCTCAGTGGAGACGGAAGCGGACACGACGATCTGCACGACGGCAGCTCGCCAAGCAGGCGATTACCTTACTGCGTTGCGGCTCAGGACTAGAGGGTCCATGCACGTTCGTGGCGCTGGTGGCGGCAAAAGGGCCCGAGGACTGGCCGAGAAAGACAACGGGGAGCTGGATCGGCTGATGTGGGACGTCTACGACATGCGCCAGGAAGTGCGGCGGCTCACAGAGCTCAAAAAGGCGCTGGAGACGCGCGCATTATACCGCGCCGTTGTGACGCGCGACAGCGTCATCAAAGTCACACGCGCGTACTTCACGATGTTTCGAAACGGCTTTGAACGCGGTGCTCACGCGCGTACACACGAACGGTTTCTGCGGTCGATCATGCACCGAGACATCGTCATGTGCTCCACGATGTGCGGCATCGACGCGCTGGCCGAGCAGTGGCGACGCTACGCTGACTTCTTCCATCTTCGAGACTACAAGCTGCATTCCCTGGTCGCGACGTCCATGGATGACTGGCCGACTATCCAGATACCGTGCTCATACAGCATTCTGGTGACCATGGACACACTGGCGGAGCTGTTCCCTCACATCGTGAGCGACCCGTACTTCGTGCAGAAGGTCGTGGGCAGAAGAGTGGAGTGCGAATCGCGCGTGACCTTCGTTTTCAATCCTCAAGGACTCATTGTACGGTACGACGATGACAGCGACCTCTTTGTGGCGTTCTCCAAGCTGCTGCGGAACCCGCTGGAGCTGGCCAAGCTCATGGACGGCGCGCTGATCCAGGAGACGAGTCTCATTGGTGAGCTAGAGCTGCCTTCACATCCACAAGATAACGTCCCCGACTGGCCCAGACCCACAGCAGCCTACATACCAAAACAGTATGCGTAACAGTCGCTTCTGGGGCCTTCACTCCGCTTTGCAATGTGAACTTCAAAGTGCTTTTAAAGATGAAGAGCTCACTTGGGCAGTTGGTGTTGACGGCATCGTTCATTGGCTAAATATATCCAAATCCGTACTGGATTGGTTATAATTCTGCATGCCAATCGCCAACGAAAATCACCAACACAATACGCCAACAAAATCACCAACACGAAAATGGGCAAGAACGCCGCCAAGCGCAAGCGCGCTGCTGGAAATGGAACCAACGCCAACACCAACAACAACAACAGCACCAACGCCAACAACAATGGACAGAAGCAGTTGAAGAAGCAGAAGCAGGCTTCGCGCGTAGAGGACGACGAAGGCGAGGACGTGGACTTTTCGTCGCTGGGCTTCGCGGACGCGCTGTCCGTTGGACTGGCGTTCCAACAATTGGGCGCCGCCGACAGCGCCGTGCTGGCGTACGCACGCGCCGTTGAGCTGCAGCCTGCCCACTACAGCGCACGGTGTCGTCTGGCGGACGCCTGCGCCGACGCGGGCGAGTTTAGCGACGCGCGCAAGCACTATGCGGCCGCTAGTAACCTGCCAGAGGCCGCGAGCGACGCGTCGCTGTGGCTGCGGTTGGGTATGGCGCAGGCCGAGATGGAGGCTCACGACGACGCGATTAAGAGCTACAAGAAGGCCAAGACGCTGGCGCAGCCGCTTGTGGAGACGGACGGGAACGTGGAGGCCAAGCGAACGTACGGCATGGCGTTGGCGGCGATGGCGAATGCACTGGGCGTGGAGAAGGGCGACGTGGACGGCGCGGTGAAGGTGTATGAGGACGCGGCGGAGGCGTTTCCGCAGAACGCGAACCTTCATTTCAATCTGGCGACGATGCTGTTGGCGAAGGGCGACGTGAAGAGAGCGGTGACGAGTCTAAAGACGGCGATTGAGACGGATGGGGAGGTGGTGGAGTTCTACGAGGAGCTGGTGGGGTGTCTGGAGGACGGGGACGAGAAGGACGAGTACGTGAAGAAGATGGAGGAGATGAGGAGAAAGCAGTTAGCGGAGGAGCAGGACGAGTCTAAGGAAGGGGAGGAAGAGGAAGAAAAAGAAGAAGAGGAGGAGGAAGAAGAAGAGGATGAAGATGATGAAGAAGATGAAGACGAAGAGGATGAAGAAGATGAAGATGACGAGTGAATAGAGGAAGAATATGGGTGATCTTATGCTTCTGGCAACACGCTGCGATGCTAACCAGGTCGATCGAGCCGCAAGTGTTGACTAGCGGCCAAGAGTCAGCAGACCCGGCATGATGGCGAGTAAAGAGAAGTTCAGCCCGACGCAACCCATCGGTCGAGTACTTGATGTGCTAGTCACTGTGGGGTCGTCGTTCGAACGCAACCAGTCGGTGACGACACATGAGCTGCTCGAGCTGAAGAGTCTGTGCAAATCTCATACTGGCGCTGTTTACGAAGTGATGAATGAACGCTCTTGCTCATGTGTTGCTCACCATCGACGATTGACAAAGGTCTTCGCCTTCGCCTTGGGTGGGCTGGTTACTGGTTGTATCGATGGCGATAAAGTGCATCGTACAATGTGCTGTTCCATTCGTGATGACTGCCGGTGTCTTCTAATATTGTAGGTGTCGTACTCAACGTGTCTGTCGTCTGGCTGTGCCTTTCGTCTGAGAGACAGTCGCAATTCGATGGGGCAGCTTGAACTAACTTGCAGGTTGCATCTTCGACACCAGATGCCGCGAGCGCGTACACTTGCCACTGTACTACACTACTTACTGACCACTCGAAAGGCGGGGTCCTTTTGCATCTAGATAACTTCCTGCCCCGCATTATGATAATGATTATCCACCTCGATTCATTAGGTGATGATCTCGGCAACACGTGATGGAGTGAGTTGCCCAGCTTCATGGAGCTTCCTATCCCATCGAGAAAGGACACCAACGTCAGTGTCTCGGTCCCTCATACATTACTAGTACATTGTCCAACCTCTATCCGATAATGCCAACGAGACGATCGTCGGGTTGGATGACTCTCCCTCGGGTTGTCTGGGGGGTCAGCTACGAGTCTCAACGCCTGCAAGTTGCGGTGTAACTGTACAGAACTATACTGTGTGGCATGTGATCTTGTCAGCATACGGGACGCGGATCTTCCACACTTGATGGATGCCAGGCTGGTTTCCGGATCCCACTCGGTCTGTCGGCAGTCCACTTGACTGGATTGAACCCACCGCGTCACCCGGCGCGTGAGCGAGGACCGCCCAACTTGTCCGTCTGGACAGACAGAGAGAGTGGTTCTTCTCAGGTGAGCGAGCGTGAGTTCCGTCCAGAGCACCCATGATAATCATGATGCTTCCACTCGTCTGTCCTACCGGGGGAATGGCCGACTCGTGGCGTGTTCATGTAACCAAAGCCAGTAAATTGGTGTCACTTGTCCGCTTCTTGCAGTCCACTTGCCTCGTACACGCGGCATTCCCGAATCCGCCTCGGCATCTATACAGAGGAGCTCTTCACGATGAACAACCCAAAGAAAGGCGTCGTGTTGTACAGTGTGGCGGTCATGGAGAGCCCTCGACGAGGCCACTCCGACGTCTTCAAGGCTCCCCACACCAGCGTCGACTATGGAGGATTCGGCTTGTACGGGTAAGTCGGCCTTTGCCACCGCTGGAGCCCACACACATTTGATACTTACGACTGCTTCTCCTCTGCAGTGACCATGACCGGCCCGTGATGGAAGAGATCAACCACGCACAGCTTGAGTCACCTCCGCAGTCGCTCGCACAGACAACCACGACGTCCAACAGCCCCAAATACCGCGTCCTTGGCACTCTCGGTCTCTTCGCCATCTTCTACTTTTCGGTACGTCTCTCAGCAGTCCTTTTCCCGCTCACACACCACCAATACTCACCCTCAGTGCTTGCCAACATTAGACGTGTGGTGGTCCTGTGGGTTCCGAGCCTATCGTCTCTGCGGGTGGCCCGCTCGTCGGCCTCATCGGCGTGCTCGTCTACGCGTTGCTGTGTCAAGTGCCGCTGTCCATGATGCTCACGGAGCTGTGCTGTGCGTTCCCTGAGAACGGCGGCTACGCTGTGTGGGCGTTGACGGCGTTCGGTCCGTTCTGGGGATTCCAGGTCGGCTACTGGTCGTGGGTCGCGAGTGTGATGCATAACGCCATCTACCCAGGTCTCATCTACACGACGGTGGCACAAGGGTTCAACGTCGAGGCCACGTCCGGAGCCGTCGCCTTCGTGATCAAGGCCCTGATCGCAATCGTCCTCGCGATCCCTTCGTGGATCGGCGTTCGCGTCGTCGGCTTCGGTTCCATCGTGTTGCTGGTCGTCGTCGGACTCTCCACTCTATTGTTCACTGTGTGGGGTCTCGCGGACGGAGAAAACGCGTGGTTCCGCCTGACTGAAGTGCGAACCTCCGACCAGACTATCGACGGCAGAACTCACTCTGGCATCGACTGGGAGCTGCTCATCCATTCGCTCTTCTGGTGCTTCGACAGTCTCTACGACATCTCCGTCATCGGTGGCACTGTGATCAACCCCGTGCGCACCTACCCTCGCGTGATCGTCGCCGTTGTGGCTCTCACTGTACTCACATACACCGTGCCGTGGATCTCCGCCGTCGCTTCCGACAAGTACTCATGGACCAAGTTCACGGAAGACTCGTTCCCAGAGATCGCAGAGGCCATCGGCGGCCCATCTCTCCACTCCATCATCCTCATCGCGTCCGTACTGAGCATGGTCGCCGTGTACTCGTGCACACTGTTCTTCCAGTCGTTCCTCGTGCAAGGCATGGCCAAGTCGCAGCTCCTACCGGCCGCTCTTCGCAAACGATGTGCTCGTTTCAAGACGCCGCAGTACGCACTGCTCGCGAGTCTTCTCGCGACGATTGTCATGCTCGACTTTAACTACCAGTCCATCTTGTCCATGACCAACGCCTTCAGCGCAGCTGCTCAGCTCATCATGGTAGGCACGATGCTCGAGCTCAGACGCTCGTTCCCGCTTCTGTCTCGGCCTGTGAAGATGCTTGGCGGTACCGCGTTGATCGCCGTACTGCTGCTGCCTCCAGTGGCAGTGTTCATCTACACGATTGTGACGGCGTTGACCGAATGGGACCACGCCGTCGTCGCCGCGGCGTTCGTAGCTGTCGGCTTGATCTTTCCAATCGTAAGGCAGCGTATGGCTGGTCGACTCGTGTGCTGCTAAGACGATTGCTACTAGTATAATAGAATGAATAGTATAGACCCTGTGCATGGGGTGTATCTCCCACCAGGCGTCTTGTGAGCGCTTCTTCCATTGTACAGTACGTCACACCCTACTCACTCTCTCGCACACAGCCTAGCAAGCGATTGCACACGCACTCTAAGTCGCTTGCTAGGTGATGGATAACCTCTAGGCCTGGATGCTTTGAGATGAAAGCTTGCTCGACTTCGAAGGATTTGCAATTGCGGTAAAATGTAGCCATGTTGCTCACACGTCACAGATTTTGTATCAGGGACCTCTCTTGGGAGAGATGTGAACCGCTTGTTGGAGGCATTATTGTCTGCAGAAATGGGAGACGAATAGAGTGTCGAACTCCATCGAACGCTCACCGCCTTCTTGTTTGAGGTGTCTCGTACGAGAGGCCATCGCCGTATCCCAATAGGATGTTGGACAGTGAGTCGCCTGCAACGATAGTCAACCTGGTTTCGAGCAGTTGTGGGGGCGTCGCGTACAGCATGTGGAGTGTCTAGCATTTCTCCGAAGCACGCCAAAGCACTGTACTCGTCTATTGTGGATACCAATGCCCCCCCCTCTTGTACCTTCCAGGGACAAGACTAATAACGTACAGTACAGTACTCGCTGGTTAAACACTACAGTTTACAGTGCACGGGCATGAGCTGTCGTCGCTTCGCCTGCCGTGCAACTTGACGCTCGTCGCGAGTCGATCCAGGCTGGATTCCAGGCTGTAGATACGCAGCTCTCCGCCGATCATGGGACTGCACGACGCAAGTCCCGCTTACTGCATCTGGCCTGTGAAGAGGTCTCATGAAAATGGAGATACTTTCGTGAATACTTCGACGTATATAAATCCACTTCGAAGTGGGCTTGATTGGTTTGAACTAGTTTCTGTTCTGTTGGGAGATCGATCCGGCTTTTTGGAACGGGTTCTCCGGTGATGCCTGCGACTGAAAATCTTTGTTCTAGACGCACGTCGAAGCGTTCCGAAGACGTTCTGCTCTGTTGAATTCCACCGAAGAGGCTCAAACTCGACGGAAAGTTGTTCCGGATCTTCTTGGTTTTGTTGGCGCCAACAAATCGAAAGTCAAATTTAGACTAGATTTATTGGTGAGACGACTCACCGCACGCGCCTCATTTGACGAAACGCATAGATGCGAGACTCTTCTGCGCATCGTCGTCAGCGAGAGCCGCACATCTATTCCGTCAGATGCCCCCAGCACAAAAGCTCGATCATCTATCAATTTCACAAATCAAGGTATTTTTGACAGTTTACTCTAGGGTAAAAACGTTCTACATACCCTATTGTAGAATCAAATTTGACTTTTATACCGTTTCCTGGAAACGATGTGTCTGTTCCGGTGGATCAGCTGGTTTTGACGCACACAGCTGGCATGTCAGCGCCCATTGTTGACAGAAAAAAACGTGCGTCGCGGGCGGCGATTCCCCGGTGTCTGTGGGTCAATCCGGTTGTCAGAGTTCAGTGTCGTCCATCTGCCGCATCGGGAGATGACGCCAGCGCACGCGCAACCAAACCATGTGGCCGGGCGATTGCCGATCTCGCGGGCGTCCAGAGTCTGGACGGGCGTCCAGTCAGGATTCCAGCGCGGTATCACGCGAGGCAGACCAGCATCCTCCAAGTGTGTTGTCAGTCTCCAATCCGCCAGCAAGTGCACAAGACTTTCCAACGAAACGAGAACGCCAACAAAAATCCAACACCATGCAACTCACGGCGACTGCGTTGATGGTGGCGGCGGCCGCCACGACGGCGACTGTGGCTGCGCAGACCCAGAAGACCATGCCGATCTGTAGCGCGTGGCGAGGCAGCGTGTACGACGATGCCAAGAAGACGTACCCGGAGATCAAGGACGAGATCGAGGTCGTCCAGAGCAAGGGTTCCGTGCCATGGTACACGGACAACATGGACGCCAACGGCCAGAACACTGTTATCTCGACGCTCTCGACCAAGTGCAGCGCCGACACCAAGATCCCGCTGGTCGTATACGGCATCCCGAACAAGGACTGTGAGGCTGGCTACTCGAACGCCGGTTCCAACAAGAACTTTGACGATTACAAGGCGTTCATCGGCAGACTCGCGAAGACGTTCCCGACGCAGAACATGGTGTACATCATCGAGCCGGATGCCGTCGGTCTCACGGCCAACGGAGGCTGTGGCATTGAGAAGGAGTACCCGAAATACCTCAAGTACGTGCTCGACACGCTGTCGGCCAACAAGAACGCCGAGCTGTACCTTGACATCGGCTTCTGGACGCTGATGCCTGGCGGTAAGCCAGAGGAGCTGGCCAAGGTCGTGAACGACATTTGGCCAGCGAATGGCGGTGTCAAGGGTATCGCGCTCAACACGGCCAACTACCAGAAGACCGCCGACATGATCACACTGTGTGATTCGTTCGCCAAGGTCACGGGCAAGGACGACATGAAGTGCATCATCGACACGTCGCGTAACAACAAGGGTCCATCGGCCAACGGCGAGTGGTGTAACGTCAAGAACACGGGCATCGGTGTTCCACCAACCATGGACACGGGCAGTGCGCGTGCGGCGTACTTCCTGTGGGTCAAGCCACCAGGAGAGAGTGATGGCACGTGTAAGTCGCAGACGTCGGGTGACGCGATGGTCGGCCCAGACGCCGGCTTGTTCTTCAAGGACCACTTCGACGTGCTGTGGAAGAACGGTTACTTCGCTGAGAAGGGCATCACCAAGCCAACGACGCCATCGTCGCCAAGCTCGACTCCTGCCCCTGAGACGCCGTCGACCACTGCTCCTAGCGATGGTGACGACGATGACTACTCGACGCCAGCGCCAGCTCCAGCTCCAACCAAGCAGACCAAGGCTCCTGCCACTACGACCCCTGCCACGACCCCAGCTCCACAGACGACCAAGGTGCCGTCCACGAAGGCCCCGAAGACGACCAAGCCGGCCGCGACCTCGGCCCCTGAGACTCCTGCGCCAACCACGGCTGAGCCAGAGGCGGATGAGGACTCGGACTTGCCGACCGTGGCTCCTGCCACTGACGCGCCGACGCCAACACCGACCAAGCAGAAGAAGAAGTGCACGGTCAAGCGTCGCAACTAGACTACTGCGGTGCCGCGTCCGTATATATGAGCCCGCTGAAGACTTGGTCTCATCAAGTCTTCAGTAGACGCACAAGCCAATGTGCGCTGTAGTTATGCATGGTCCGTCGAAGTCCCATTTCGTTCAGTTTTGCATCGAGAAAGTACACATCCAATCAACTTTAACTTCACCAACAAAACTGAGTTTTTTTTTCTAACAATTACATGAATAGACAGATGTGGTGTGGTGCACACAATGGCCTCTCCCGATTCTCGATGAGTTTTCTTCCTTTTTTCTCGCATCAGCACAACGCAACTCCCGCTCAACCCACTCTCACTCTCACTCTCTTCACTGCCAGCCGCCGCCGCTGCCGCCGCCGTCTCCACCTCTACGACGCCTTCGTTATCTGCATCGGGTACAGTGCTACACGCATCACCTGCAGTGAGAAAGGCGTCAGGCGTCTAACTGTGTTGGCGTTGGTTGTTGACATCGCAGTCTATCTTATCTTATCCATCTGCATTATGGCGTGGCGCTGCAGTGCGCTGTCGAATGACGGCCTCGTGGACAACCTGGCGCGCGCCGGCATCGTGCAGTCGCGGCGCGTCATCGACGCCATGAAGGCCACGGACCGCGCCAAGTACATGGCCACCACCGACCCGTCCCAACGGCTCCACGTCGACCCGCACATCGCTTACATGGACGCGCCACAGCACATCGGCCACCGCCAGACGATCTCCGCACCGCACATGGTAAGTGGTCTAAACAATATTCAATTGCCCAGGTCTATCTTCACTTGTACTCATGGGGATTATATTTTTTTTGATTTTTGCCAAGCACGCGTTCGCACTGGAGCTGGCGGACGTGGCACTGGGCCAGGCCGGCACACAGCCCCGCGTGCTGGACGTTGGAGCGGGGTCTGGCTACCTCACGGCTTGTCTAGGTCGCATGGTCGAGGGCCTAGGCGGCCAAGTATTCGGCATTGAACGCATCCCGGAGCTCGTGGATTTTGCTAGGAAGAACATCGAACTGGCCGACGCAGACTTGCTGCAGAACGGCGTGGCCTCCGTGCAGCGTACGTCTGGCTGGGTGATGTATTATATTATTTTTTTGCTGATTGACGTGACTGTTTGATGGGTTGTAGAGGCGGATGGCTGGTCGGGGCTGCCGAACGAAGCGCCGTTCAACTTTATCCACGTTGGCGCGGCCGCCGTCGAGCCACCACAGTCGCTCATGGACCAGGTTCGGCACTTAATATTTTATTATATCTATCACTGGGATTCTAATGCCATGGTTTACGTGTAGCTCGCCACTGGAGGGCGCCTTGTGGTGCCTGTGGGGGGAGTTGGCGAGGCGCAGGTGCTGCTGGAGATCCAGCGCACGGGCCCGAACGAGTTCTCGCAGCGCAAGCTCATGGACGTGTCGTACGTGCCGCTGGTTCGCGAGCAGCGCACGGAACTGTGATCTCACACCGCAGTAGGAGGCCTTGCCGGCCTTGGATTTGTACGATACGTCGAATTTTGAGCTCTTTTTTTTTCGTTACCAGAGAGGACGCGCACCTTGGTTTCCCAGGACTTTCATACCCAGTCAGTGGACGGGATCGAGCGGTGACGGAGAGCTCATGGCACGATGGTCCTGAGCTCAGTGTTGTCAGATATCATGTCTTATCGACCATCGATCGTATCCCCCCTACCCTGATATGAGAGTTCGTTGGAAATAAGTGACGAAGGCGCGTCCAACATCGATCAAATGGCGGTCTTGTACAGTGATGACACATCGCGCGTCGATTGATGGTATCAATCGATCGCCTCGTAAAAACAGCCAACCCCTCTCGCTTGCTTCCTCGTCGTCGTTGGCGGAGAATTTTCCTTTGCGGCGTAGAATTTTGTCCGTTACTGGGAGTACACCTCGCCTCTCATAAGAAACCTAGCTGCTGGGATTGTGCCTGTGGGCACCAAGCAACCTCGCACAGATGGATGAACAAACTCACTTCCCAGATCGAACGACGAGCATGTACAGTTCGTTGCAACTGCAACATCCGAGGGTGAGGTGAATAATTGCCTCACGTCTGTGAGTTGGGAAGTGAGTGGATCGATTCTATGAATAGCCATGGCATTGCTCTCTCGTCGTCGGAGAACTATGGGCAGGGATACGAAAAATGCAATATGGCTACGGATTGGGTCTGGCGATCTCGGGCAATCCATAACTCTTTGCAATAACAGCCACGATATCTGTGACAGGGTATGAAACACTGCAGTGATCAGCTACCTTACTAAAACGGTCGATTGAGGCAAAATGGACCACGGATTTCAGATCAGGAGGGGGTTTACCCCGTACCCCGAGAACCCTCCCGACGCGCACTCCAGATCCAACGACTACCACAAGCATATCCATATTGTGCGCTCAGAGGCAAAGTTCTCATTTAGTTCTAGCAACACTCACTCCTCTATTCGACTCGCTGTGTCGTCGACTCCGGTCGCTCCTGTCCAGTGAGAACTTTATGTGGATATGGATGCAGGGGATAAAAAATCGAGATCGATGGGGTATGTGATATTGAGTTAGATTTAGTTTGGGGGTAAATCAATTATGGCAAAAAGGTTATTAGCAGTTACGGAAATGGTTACTGGTTTTTTCGTATCCCTGAACTATGGGAAGACGCCTTGACGCTGTCCGTTATGGTTTTTATAAAAGGGGAATTCCCAAAATGCAGCCGTATTTTAGAAATATAGACAAAACGGCGCCGTCCGACCCCCTCGATCTCGATACAGTTCCCTACATGCAAGTCAAAACGTAACCTATAAACTTATCGTAACCTGTCACTTTATTCCCAAAATATACCTTGTAAAACTTTCGTTTCCATGGACACAATTCGTAGCTTTGAGCTGTTATGTCACTCAGCCCCTCTTCCTTTGCACGGGTAGCGGGGAATGTGGGAGAACAGTGATGCAGGCTATGGTACACTTGGACTACATAGCCATCATGTGCACAGGGTACACAAAGTTTCCATGAGTTGCTTAATGAGGAATCGGACGGCGCCGTTTTGTCTATATTTCTAAAATACGGCTGCATTTTGGGAATTCCCTTTTTTTTAAGGGTCTCTGAGGGGGAGTTTGCCCCTATCTGTAACTATATTCCCAGGCAATCTCAGCCACACGTTTCTTCATATCGAGTCGTGAGGGAGAGCGCTGCGAGTCAACTACTACGTACGTAGTATACGGCTCTTCGAAGTAGGCAGCTTAGGACAGGGGGGGAGGGGGGGGGGGCTAGCAACATGCCTGTGGTCGCACGACGCAGGACATGGTGCTTCTTCCTTCAAGGACTTCATAAG
>JAADWY010000533.1:0-22604 GCA_023336355.1 Pythium dissotocum
CCGCAGGTAAGTTGCAGCCGTCGTTCAACACGAACTGTCCGGAGCCGATCGTGAAGCTGGCGCGCGCGTGTATGTCGTTTGACCCGGAGCAGCGTCCGAGTGCCATCCACATCTCGTACGAGCTGCGCAAGATCCTCAAGGACGAGCTCTAGTTTTTGCACTGCTAACACTGTACTACGAAGGGGCTGTCCAGAGTGTGGAGAAGAGTGTGTAGGTATCATGGAGAGAGAGATGATGTAAATGCATGCAATTGTTTTGAATTGTTTTCGCTGCGTGTTGGTGTCTGGTGTCGTACTTTCTCAGACGAGGTGGCCGTCGTCGAACACACTGCGGATGCCGTGCTGCTCCGCTCGACGACGCTGTCCGATGCTGCCGCCCTTGCCGTGGACGCGTCCTTGCTGTTGGCTTTGGCTGTGGCCGTGAGGAGCCGTGCCGCCCATGGGGCCGTTGCCTGAGAGCGGCATGTAGATGGAGTCGCTGCTGGACGACGAGGCGCGCGCCACGCTTTCGGGGTCCGTAGGGTCCACAATAGTGCCGTCCGACAGCGTGTACGGGTCTTGGTCCAGACCCGACGCGTGCACGCAGGCCACACACAAAAGAAGGAGCGTAGCGACGACGCAAAGCTTCATTGTTCTCGGATGGGAAGATGAAGAAATGGCTCGAAAAGTCGAAGAGCTACAGAAACGAGAGATGTCACTCGAGCGAGGGCTCTGGGTTCGAGTTTTTTGTTTCCTAATTTTGCATAATTCCCTTGAGAACGAAATCTAGGATGAATAGTATTCAGTGTCTTGATAGAGTTAACCTGTCAATTCAAAAAAAAAATCACTTATTTACTTAACATTTAGTATTTTAGCGCGCGTCACAGCGAAACAGGACCATCACGACAGTGGGACTCGCACTGTCCAGCTGCCCAACTCAGGTCACCTCCCCTTCATTAGAGATCGTGGAGTCCACGCGCCTTGGGTAACTCGCTGTGCTGTCGGCGCCGGCGCTCACGAGACCGTGCGGGTCTCTACGCAGTGCTGAGCGTGGCGCCAACACCCTCACGCAAAGAGATCGACGCCGCGTTCACGCGACTGAGACAGGCGCACGCAAGCAGCAGTGATGACAAGTTGGTGCGGCGAATAGGAGTCATGGGGTTAACCTTAATGTAGTGTGGGAGCATTGCGGGTTCTGACTGTGTCCTGTTCGGTGGCAGTTTGACCGAGTGAAGAAGGCGTACGAAATGCTGTCGGATCCACAGAGGCGAGCGCAGTATGATGAGGTACGGATTGGCCGTGGGATTGGCGACTCGTTGGTGGTTCTCACGGTGTCTATTGTGTCCTTCAGGGCTTGGAGAACGACAGGGCCCCCGCCTACGTCGCATACTCACAGTCTGATGCCGACCGTCCTCAGCGATCTGCTGGTGCCGCGGGTCGGCGCACACAGCCTGCTACTGGTGCGATGCTACCGCCTGCAATGGCCAACGACGAGGGATTTGATCTCGACGATGGATTCCAAGTTGCGGACACGTCCAGCGGACTGTGGAGCGAGCCTACGCTGCAGTTGAGCCGTATTCCATCCGACCAACTCACAGTTGGGAATCTACTGTCCGAAGGCGCGTTCGGAAACGTTTGGTTGGGCCAGTTCCTGTCATTTGACGTCGTCGTCAAGCAGCTGTAGCCAGAGGACCAGACGCAGACAAAGGCCACGGCGTTTGCCAGTGAGATCGTGCGAATGACGCTAATCAACCATCCGAAGATCACGACTTTTATCGGCGTCGAGTGGATGAAGCAGGTGAAGACGCGTGCTGTGGTAGAGTATATGAGCGGAGGTGACCTGCTGTCTCTGCTCAGCTCTTCCAAGGCGGCGGATCTGGACTGGGCCGACTTCAAGTGCCAAGTGGCCATGGACATCGTGGACGCACTGGAGTATCTGCAAGCGAGCTCATCAGCGGTGACGATGGACTCGTTCTCGTCGCGCAACGTGCTGCTCGATGGCGATCAAGGCCACTGCAAGCTCAGTATGTTTGCGGCGGCACGGGAACGGTGGTATCTTCGGACAGGCGTGGCTAATGACGAGTATCTCAGATGGGTGGCGCCAGAGATCATCCTGGGAGAAGACATCAGCGATCCTACCAAGCCAGCCATCTACTCGTTGGGTGTGCTGCTGTGTGAACTGGATACGACCAAGCCGCCGTTCTTCGACGCTCTGAATCCGGACGGCTCGCCTATGTCTTCGGCTAAGATCGTCCAACTCGTGGCCAAGAAGAGCTTGCGACCATCGGTCTCCAATGAATGTCCAGAAGGCATCACTTTATTGGTGAACGAGTGCCGGTCTTTTGATCCAGACAGTAGACCCACGGCCGCCAGCATCGCGTACCAACTGCGTGACGTGCTCAAGAATGAATGGTAGAACGTGGACCACTTGGAAGTTTTCTGAAGCAGTCAACCGCCCACCCACTTGTACAGCATCGGGTCTTGTGGAGAACTCCTCAACTACTTTCCAGTTTGGTTGTGAGCTTCAAGCCATGCAGTCACTAGCGTCCTCTGGATACCAGAAGAACATAATAAAGGAGCACCAGACAGCTTAGCGATGACGTGAGCCTCGGCTAGTTTGATTCTGGGGTGTGGAAGATGAGGACCGGGCTCGAAACGCGAAGAGCTACCGGCACCGACAATAGGAAAATATGGAGTCTCTATTCGTGAGTCAATCTATTGCGCGCTATAGCTCCGTGCCGTGGGGCTTCTTGACGTACACGATGCCTCCTGGGTTGGCGCGTCCGCCCGTCTCCATGCCAGCCAGTGGGCCTGTGTTGCCGACGTGGAATGGCTTCTTCTGTTCCTCTTGTTGTTTCGGCGCTGAGTCTTTGGTTTCGGTGGCTTCTTTGGCGGGCGGCGCAGCAGTGGCGGCGGTGGTGGCGACGGAAAGCATCACTCCCAGTAGCAGCAGCAGCCGCGTGTTCATGTGGTGTGGTGGTGGAAGTTGCGATTGGTGTCTTCAGTTGATGAAAAATCGAAGAATGGCTAACTGTGACGAATGGAAGGGCTCCAATAGAGCTGGTCGCATTGACGAGGACACTGGGTTCTGGGCACTAATGACGTCACTATGACGAGGGATGCGCTGTTACCGAATGATTGGGCAAAATAGGTCGGATCTTGGAAAAATCCAGATGAATGGATGGATATTGGATAATACCAATTTGTTTCGTGACATTTGGTGGATTAGATTATTGGTAGAAAAAAGACTGGCTGCAAATTTACTGAGTGAGCAGGAATCATCGCCTCCCTGATTTACACCAAAGACCGCGGAGGCTCGCCATGGGCAACTCGCTGTGCTGTCGTCACCGGCGTTCGCGTGAAGATGAGGATCTCTACGCTGCGCTGGGCGTGGTGCGCACGGCCTCACGCGAAGAGATCGACGCGGCGTTCACGCGACTGAGACAGGCGCACGGACCAGCAAGCAGCGGCGATCACAAACTGGTGCGGCTCATAGAAGCCAGGAGGCAAAGCATGGGGGTTCTGACAGTGTTGTGTATTGTGGTAGTTTGACCTAGTGAAGAAGGCGTTCGAAGTGCTTTCGGACCCGCAGAGACGCGCGCAGTATGATCAGGTACGATTGAGTTGGGATTTGGCGGTGTTTCAGTGAGTATCAGAGTGTCTAATCAGTCCAAATAGGCCTTGGATCGTGATACTCGCACAGCGGTCACAACGGCCACAATGGCCACAATGGCCAGAACCGTCGTTGAAGAATCAGAGGGATTCGATCTAGACGATGGATTTCAAGCCGTCAAGACATCCGTGGGACTGTGGAGTGAGCTGCCGCTCATGATGAGCCGCATTCCGTCAGACGAGATCAAAATTCTGCTGTCCATCTCCAGTGGGGCGTTCGGAAACACTTGGCGTGGCCAGTTTTCAGGCTCGTACGTCGTCATCAAGCAGCTGAAAGAACAAGACCAGACGCCGACCAAGGCCGTGACTTTTGCCCAAGAGATTGTACGCATGACACAGATCAATCACCCAAAGATCACCGCGTTTCTGGGCGTTGAATGGACCAAGCATTGGAAGATGCGTGCTGTGGTCGAGTGTGTCAAGAGAGGCGACCTGCGCACGTGGCTGAGTCGTCCAGACGCAGCTGAGTTGGACTGGGCCGACTTCAAGTGTCAGGTGGTCATGGATATCGTCGACGCGCTGGAGTATCTTCAGGCGGCCGCCTCAACTGGGGCCATGATGGACTCGTTCACGTCGCGCAATGTGCTTGTCGATGACGAGGAAGGCCACTGCAAGCTGAGTGTGTTTGCAGCGGCACGAGGACGGCTTAATGTGCAATCCAACCCATCTCACATGGAGTGGGTGGCACCAGAGATCATCCTGGAGGCAGCAAACGTCGACCCGTCCAAGTCTGCCATCTATTCGCTAGGCGTGCTGCTGTGTGAGCTGGACACATTGAAGCCGCCGTTTTTTGACGCCTTCAATCCGAACGGCTCGCCTATGTCATCGGCCAAGATCGCGCAGCAGGTGGCGATGGGAAAGCTTCGTCCATCGGTCTCGGATGAATGTCCGGAGGGCATCGCTTTGATGGCTAGCGAGTGTCTGGCGTATGACCCACAGGCTCGACCCACGGCCGCCAGTGTCGCGTACCGACTTCGCGACGTGCTCAAGAACGAGTTGTAGGACGCGGCTTGTTCGAATTCCGGCCAGCGCAAGGATTTGTCCCCCTATGATCAGAATTGAAACATGCATGTTGTTTGGGAAGCCAGGACCGTGAATAAATCTCATTGGCGGATTGAGTCGCAAGCATTGTTGTTGTTGAAGATGAGGTGTATTGTGTCACGACAGTGAAGCGGACCCTGCAAGCATCGTGATACTCTAGTACATCAGGTCAGACACTGCGGGGACGCATTATGGTCAATTCGCTTCCGCGCTGCTGTCGCGCGGCAATGAAGACCTCTACTACATCTTTGGCGTGGCGCACGCGGCTTCCTACGATGAGATCCGGGCGGCGTCTCACGTTCCTCCACGGACTAGGAAGTGACAGCGACGCCAAGCACGATGGCGCAGCTATGCACCGTAAACTGGCGGTGTCTGACAGAGTCTCCTCTGCTGGATACTCCTCCGGTAGTACGACCAGACCATGCAAGCGTACGCCGGTGCTGTCGGATCGGGATCAAGCGTGTTCTGTGGCTGTCCTTTCTCGTCCTTGCGCGCGTCACACATTGAGGCTGCTGAGTCGTACCCAAATAGTGGCCCCGACGGACGCAAGATGATCCTTCCTCGGATCAGGAGCTCACCAAGTCGGTTCAAGGACTGTCACGCGGCACGATTGGGCGGCTCATTGGAGCGCATCACCAATCTCTTTTGGCAGGGATACAGCACTGCAGTCCAGCACGGCACTAAATATTCCGGACGCGAATTCTCAGTCGCTGGCCTCACAACCACAGCACCCGAGAGGAAACCCACCGACGCATCCTGTAGCTGTCTACCATGGGCAACTCGCTCGCGTGCTGCTGCCGGCGCTCGCGAGAGGACGCGCATGAGTATGTGGATCTCTACGGCGTGCTGGGCGTGGCGCCCACGGCCACGCGCGACCAGATCGATGCCGCTATGCGCCGTGTCAGGCAGGCGCACGGCCCAGGAAGCGGCGGCGACGCCAAGCTGGTACGACCCGATGGTGTAGCTACTGTATTCACGTTGAACTGGCTAGGGTCTGACTTGGTCTCTTGTGCTGGATGCTGTGCTAGTAGTATGACCAGGCCATGCAGGCGTACGCGGTGCTGTCGGATCCACACAGGCGAGCCCAGTACGATGAGGTACGGAGTAAGATACAGCTCAGTGCGTTGAAATCACGCGGTGCTCATGTGTGTCCACGTCTGCGTTCGTCTGAATCGGACAGGCCTTGGAGACCAAGCGAGGGACTGGCGTGGAAGACTACTCCACGTACTCGCCGCCTCGCCACACGGAACCGGTGAGTGGGGATCCTCTTCCACCCAGTGAAACTTCCGGCATATCGACAGCGGTGGAATACGTGGGGGGCTTCGATCCCGACGACGGGTTCCAGGCCGCCAAGACGTCCCACGGACTGTGGAATGAACCAGCGCTGCTGCAGAACCGCATTGCGTCCGATGAGCTCGTCGTGATGAAACTCTTCCCCAGTGGTTCCTTCGGGGAAGTGCGGATGGGCAAGCTAAGCGGCTCGCCAGTCGTCCTGAAGCAGCTCAAGAAAGATGAACAGAATACGTCGAAGGCCGTGGTCTGGGCGACCGAGATCGTGCGGATGACGAAGCTGAGCCATCCAAAGATCGCGAAATTCGTGGGCGTCGAGTGGAACAAGCAGTGGGGCACACGCGCAGTCGTGGAGTACATGCCCTTACGAGACTTACGTGCGATGCTGAGCTCTCCGAAGGCTACGGCCGATCTGGACTGGGCAGGCTTCAAGTGCCAAGTGGCTATGGATGTCGTGGATGCTCTCGCGTACTTGCAAGCCAACACAGCGGCGAATGTAGTGATGGACTCCTTCACGTCGCGTAATGTGTTGCTGGAGGATCAGGAAGGCCACTGCAAGCTCAGTATATTCGCAGCGGCCCGAGGACAGCGGGATGTGCGGTCGAGTCCGTACTACATGGAGTGGGTGGCACCGGAGATCATTCTGCGAAAGGACAGCAGCGATCCTGCCAAGTCAACCATCTACTCGCTGGGTGTGCTGCTGTGCGAGTTGGACACAGCGAAGCCGCCGTTCTACGACGCTGTGAATCCGAACGGCTCGCCCATGGCCCCAGCGAAGATCACTCAGCAGGTGGCG
The DNA here is from genome assembly GCA_023336355.1 of Pythium dissotocum. Taxonomy (NCBI): domain Eukaryota; phylum Oomycota; class Peronosporomycetes; order Pythiales; family Pythiaceae; genus Pythium; species Pythium dissotocum. Next base: position 6,778 of record JAADWY010000533.1, read on the forward strand.
TTCGGGAAACTGCGACCGTCAGTCTCTGACGAATGTCCGGAGGGAATCGCGCTGTTGGCGAGCGAGTGCGTGGCGTTTGACCCGCAGGCTCGACCCACAACCACCAATGTCGCGTACCGACTACGTGACATTCTCAAGAACGAGTTGTAAAACGTGGCTTGTTGACTTACCATCAGCGCGAGAGTTCGTCACCGCCTATGCTGTAGACCTGCAGCAAGGTCTCGCCGTGCCTGGATTTCTCTGTGACGATGAGAACCGTGAATGAAAGCTCTCCACGATATTGCACTTTCTCGTCCAATCGCACGTCACAGATTCTGAGTCGTAGCAGGACCGTGAATAGATCACATTGAAGCGAGTACCGGTACTACATCAGGCTAGAGACTGCGAGACGAACAGCGAGTCCAATACCGAAGCGCCATGGGCAACTCGCTCACGCGCTGCTGTCGGCGTCTGCGCTCGCGTGGCGATGGCGATCTCTACTCCGTCTTGGGCGTCGCGCCCACGGCTTCCTATGACGAGATCCGCGCTGCAATGCGCCGTCTCACGTTCGCCCATAGACCTGGAAGTGGTGGTGACTACAAGCTCGTGAGTAGATCAAAATCTATTTGATGTGTGGATTGCTCACTGAATTATGATCTATCAGTTCCAGCAGGCCAAGACGGCGTACGTCGTGCTGTCAGACCCGCATATGCGAGCTCAGTATGATGAAATGCAGGCTATGACAAGCCATGGGATGATTCGAGTGGACGCTTCCGACGGGTCGACTGCCGTGGAGGAGGCGGATCCTTCCGATTCCAACGACACAGGGCTGCGCCAAAGACGGAGCACCAAACCTCCTCAAGAACCTGTCGTCCCGGGTGCCCAAGCCGATGATCACGCCGTGATTTCATGCAGAGACGAGTATCCGATCTTGCAGATGACGTCAATCGATCCACCTGACTACGGATTGTGGGGCGAGACGCCTCTGCTGGCAAACCGCATTCCATAGGACCAGCTCACAGTCGGGAAGCTTCTCTCCGGTGGAGACTTCGGAAATGTGTGGCTGGGCCAGTATGGAGACAAGCAGGTCGTGGTGAAGGAGCTCAAGATGGATCAGTACTCCATGGCAGATGCTGTTGTGTAGGCGACGGAGATCGTGCGGATGATGCTGATTAACCACCCAAAGATCACGACGTTCGTCGGCGTCGTGTGGATGAAGCAGGTGAAGACGCGTGCTGTGGTCGAGTATGTCAGCGGAGGCGACTTGCGTTCTTTGTTGAGCTCTTTCAAGGCGGCGGATCTGGACTGGGCCGACTTCAAGTGTCAAGTGGCCATGGACATCGTGGACGCACTGGAGTATCTGCAAGCGAGCTCATTAGCGGTGACGATGGACTCGTTCTCGTCGCGCAACGTGCTGCTGGAAGATGAAGAAGGCCACTGCAAGCTCAGCGTCTTTGCAGCAGCAAGCGGGCGGTGGGATCTGTACCCACGTCCGTACTATTACGAGTGGGTGGCACCAGAGATCATCCTTGAGGCAGCCAACAGAGACCCTATCAAGTCGGCTATCTACTCATTCGGCGTGCTGCTGTGTGAGTTGGACTCAACTAAGCGACCGTTCTTCGATGCAGTGAACCCGAACGGCTCGCATATGTCATCGGCCAAGATCGCCCAACTCGTGGCGATGGACAAGCTTCGCCCCTCCGTCTGTGAAGAATGTCCGGAGGGAATCGCGTTGTTGGCGAGCGAGTGTCTGGCGTTTGACCCACACGCTCGACCCACAGCCGCTAGTCTCGCGTACCGACTGCGAGACGTGCTCAAGAACGAGTTGTAGGACGTTGCTCGATGGAGTCCGAGCGGTGTCGGTTGATAGTGGAGAGCTGTTCGTGCTTAGATTAGATACGAAGCAGAACAGCGAAGAGAAAACACAGGGAACAAACAACGTTTTACAACAAAGAATACGTGGCGTGTCCTATAGTATGCGAAGATCAGATGATGACTCCACTGTAAGACGCCTCGCTGGAGACATCGCTCATGTTGCCGCTGCTTCGCGCGGTGGACTTGGATCTCGACGTCACCGAGCTTGCGGACGACGACCACGTGCGCTGGTAGCTGCCCAAATCCATCGTTCCTCGTGAGTCTCCATGGATCTTGTCCAGCAGGGCGGGGGACGTACTCGTCGCTTGAGCGATTGCCGCTAAAAGATCAAACGAGCTAGTGCCTCGTTGATTCGCCCTTCCAAGAGCTTCATCGCGTGCGACGACTGCAGCATCGAGCTTCGAGGCGACCATCAAGCACAGGAGACAGAAGGAGGTCTGATGCTTCGTCAGCTGGCCAGCAGGCGAGAAGCTACAGAGCTCGCGCTTGACGCGACAGCGTTTGCAAAAGTAGTGCGAGCAAATCGCGCACGCCGACCTGATGCCCCTGCGAGCCGACCGGTCCTTGGAGCCGCATACTGCGCAGCCTTCGCCCATTGCGTTCGTGCGACCGGCGTCGTTCGACTTGTTGCGTACGAGCCACGCGAGCTTCTTCATCTGCGCGTTGTGCGTGATCTTCCATATTGCGATCAGCGTCTCAGCTGTCGACTTGACCACAAACGGCGCCATGAACGAGTCGTTGATGTCCAAGTACGACGTGATAAACACCTGCACCGTGGTGGGCGTCAGCTCGCGCCACAGCGTGCAAGTCGATACATTGCATCGTTCGTAAGCTGCCAGTGGAGGTGCCTTGGCGAATGCGACCGAGTGTACGACACGGTAGCCGACCATCTCGCCGTTCGAGAGCCGGCGCATCCCCGTGGCCTCCAATGGCAAGGCGTCGAGATGCTTGGTCATCGCACGGACGAGCATGGGCACGCCCTTAACAAACCAGCCCACGGTCGCCGATCGGAAAGGCTCGTCGATTGTCGGCTCGAGGATCGTCTCGAGCACCACACAGTCGATGAACCCATCTTTCACGTTCGCGGTCTTGATGCGGATGGCTTCAGTCGTGTGGTTGAGCTCGCCGTACATAGCGTCGTTGAGTGTCGAGACAATCGTGCCTGTCGTCAGCAGCTGATGCATTCTGCTGTCGCCTGTACCGCCGCCGGGACGGCGGTCGTGGTACGAGCGCACGTTCTCACGCTCCTTGATGAGCTCCCATTCCGCAGAGTCGACGCAGCCATTGTCGCGCCAAAGGAAGTCCTCGAACTTCTGCGTCACTTGGTCCAGCAGCTCGTCGGCTGTGCGCAGCAGTTGCTGTTTATCTTCAAGCGAGAGATCGAGGCGGGGAAATGGACTCGTGTAGATCGGCGACGGCATGGCTGTGCGTGCGAGGAGTTGGAAGGCGCGGCTTGAAGGGCTACTTTGTAGTCAGCCAGTTTGGGAATGAAGAAAGGAAAAGGTGGAGTCCGGAGTACACCCGGCTCGAAGGTCTATCAGAGCCCTTCCGTACCACAATGTGTTGTAGGTGACTCGAGACACGGGACTTGTTTGCCTAATAAATAGTTGTAGACGAAGTGACGTGGCTTACCACGCCACTGTCCGCGCTTTACACGCGCCGAGGAGACACAATCATACTCAGAACTGAACCACAATGGCAGGTGTCATGTGGACCCACCACAGTGTGGTGGCGAGTTTATCTATAGAGCCGAAGGGACCCACTTGGTGATGGACTTGTACATGGTATGGTCCATGGTAGGTGAGTTGTGGTTAGAATGCTTGATTCTGGCCACTGGACTGTTCGGCTGTCTCGACAGAATCACCCATACACGCCACGTCATCACTGTTCAACACGACGGGGCTGGTCTTCTGCAACGACTGCTACAGTACGCGCGAGATACTATTGTACTACGTAGTAGAACGCGTGCGGACACGCCGAGCCACCCAACGAGGAGCTGTTCCAGTCGCTTTTCAGGAAGGATCACTGCCTCAAGCAGCAACATACAGCGCTCAAGATGTCCTGACGGATACGTGCCAGCCACCAACACCAACACTGATCATTGACCAGGGATACTACGTGACAATGGCACCGTACTGCAGCCCAACGGCTCTTCATGTGTACTTTCTGGGAATGGCGCGCGTCACAGATTTATGTGATTCATGTGATTTTCTCGTTTGCTCCAACTACAAAACGACACGATAAACGCGGTGGCATTTCGTGTTGATCGACAACGAGGATGATGGAATCCATCATGGATGTACAGTATCGTGGACAAATCACATCAGTGGGCGTTTGAATGGTTGAGACTAGTAACGATCACAACATGCCTGGTGACGAAGACGGCTACTCGGTCTTGGGCGTGGCGCCGACGGCTTCCCATGACGAGATCTGTGCCGCCAAGCAGCGTCTCACATTGGCGCGCGGACCAGAACGCGGCGGAGGAGACGCTAAGCTGGTGCGTGGCTCAAGAGATCAACGGCTATGTGGAGTGTGGAAGGTTCACTCAGTTGCGTTCTGTCAGTTCGAGCAAGGCCAGAAGGCATTTGCCGTGCTGTCGGACGCGCAGCAGCGAGCAGAGTACGACGAAACACACAGTGTTACTACTAGCACGGATGGAAGCCGCGATGCTGCCGACACCTCGGTTCTGGAGGACTTGGATGCTGTTGAAGACAATAGACGTTACGCGGAGCTTGCCGCGACGGTAGCCGAGGTACTGAATTTAACTCGGGGCAGCGTGTGAGCGCATCGCGCCGTTCATCGAACATCAGCCACTCTTGATCTCGAGGATTGACTTCGAAAGGGATGTCGTAGGCGCAGACACACTGGCTCATAGCTCGTACCGTTGCGCGCTTCAGTAGACTGTGAGACCTCCGATCTGGTAGGCTGAGCTTTTCCGTAGGCACAGCCGCCGATTATCCGTTACCGGTATTGAGGAATCGACGTCCACTGCAGTACGAATTGGTCGATCTGGCGTTGAGTTGTCGACTGTAAAGACAGGATGTTATGTTGTGATCGCTGTGCCTGAAGCCAGGCGACGAAATCAACGCAGTTTCGGGAGATGGCCTTGGTGACGTCGAGACTGTCGATCTGCATTGGCTGACTGACTGCCGTAGTGTGTTGTTGCAGCCACTTGACCACTAGTATTGACCCGTGCTGAACTGCAGTGCAGATGGTCTCATTGAGAGGCTCTTGGCTTTGATTTCGTTCCAACAGCCACCGCAAGACACCCACCGAGTCGTGCCGAGCAGCTACGAGAGCAGCTCCACGCCACAGATCGACTGCGGTCTCATCATAAACGGAGTTGTCACCTACCCACTCCACAACCGCCGTCAGATCATAGCGACACGCCGTGAAAAGCGCTGGGCGAAGCACAGCAACTGCTGGAGCCGAGTGCACGCGGAGAAGAGTAGTGAGGAGACCCGTGTAGCCGCACGTAGCTGCCCACTGAACGACACGAGCGGAGATCGAGTCGGGATGCTGACTCACGATCGCCTCGATGACTCGACCGGCTGCAGGCGACGCTGACAATAGCAGCAGCAAGTGCAGAACACGCTTCGAAATGACGTTTGGATGCCCCATAGTGAGAAGATGAACCACCATGTCGTCCTGCAAGTGGCGTGCAGCCCACTCTGGCAGCAAGGGCTCCGCCAGACACTTGGATGGCGCATACTGAAGCATCAAGCGCGTGTAGCGACATATCCACTGGGTCGCTTTTAGGTTCTTCCCCATCCGAGCCAACTGCTCGACCGCGACAAAGTCACAGTCCTTCCACAGTTGCGGTTGTGTCTCGAGCAGCCACTCCAGAGTCGTCCACTTGCCTTCAGCCGCCACTCTCCACAGCGTATCCGCTCGTACTCGCTGCTCTTCTGATGGCTGCACGTCCATGATCCAGTGGATAACCGGCATACTGCCACTCACTAGTGCATGATGCAGTGCTTCGTGTGGGAGCACCGCGAATTCGAGCCACAGATACTGCAAGAGCTCCAGGTTTCCACGCGTCGCGGCTTTGGAGATGAAATGCGACTGTAAAAACGACCGTGGCTTCTTGTTCTCGGCTCGTAGCTTGCCTACGAGCCACTGCAGCAGCTCCAAGTGGCCTCCGTTCACTGCATTTTGCACCATTCCGACCGAAATTTCGACAGGCGCGTGGGTCTCGTCCATCCACTGCAGCGTCTCCAAGTGGCCTCGCCTTGCCGCCTGGCCCAGCGTCACCGACGACACTTTAAAGTCAGCGAACCGCGTGCGCTGCCACTTGAGCACGCGTAGATGGCCATTATACGCCGCATTCATGAACGCGTACGCGCTGCCTTTCTGCTGACGGAAGTAGTGCAGCCACTGGACCATCTCAAAGTGACCTCCGTCCGCCGCGCCGTCCATCGCCGCCTCTGTGCAACCTTCCTCACGGTTCATATGCAGCCACTGGACGATATCCAGGCGTCCGTTCGTGGCAGCAGCGTCCATCGCACGCGTCGTACACGGCCACGAGACGCGCTTGTCCTCATGGAGCCTCTGAAGCAAGGCCAAGTCGCCGACCTCCGCTGCGTGGTCCATCGCAGTGTACAACGGAGGCTCTAGATCGTAGTAGAGATTGCAGTGGGCGACAGGCGCGAGGCCGTTGACGGCGTCGGCAAACAGACCACGCACACGCATGGCAGCGTCGTCACCGAGTGGCGTCATCACCACGCAGCAGACGTAGCCCACGCCGTCTTCCAGAGGCGCCAGGACACGCACGCCCATGGACGCGTAGTGGTCCGCTAGCCACTGAAACAGCGCCGTTCGTTTGTGTGTGGCGACGAGCTCCAGTGTGGTGAACGGGTCCGTCGTGGAGGTACACCGCGTGACGAGCCACTGGATATAGGCGTCACTATTATCACAGTGTTCGATGGCGTCGTGTAGTACAGACACGGGCAGCTTCCTGCGCTGGATGGCTTTGATGTATTCGCGTAGCTTCTCGTGAGGGACAGAGCGTGAGCCAGGCGCCAGCAGCGTCGCCATGGCTCGCAGGCAGCCGTGGGAAGCAGCACAGTTCACGATGCGCGATGTCCAATGCGCCAGTGGATACACAGCGCTGTGTAGTCGGAGAGACGTCACGAGGTCCACGAGTCCGTACTCTAGGGTAGCTACGAGCCAGCGCACGGCGTCGGCAGGCGGGAGGAAGCGCATGACCGCCACGGAGACCTCGACGGGAAGCGCATTCATGGTGGCCGCGGCCAGTCGTAATGGACTCCAAGTGGGACGTGCATGCGTTTTCATAGGGCATGAATGGCAAGCCATGGTATGGCATTGCACAAGATCCGATATCGCTTTAAACAGGGTAATCTATTTTAGCGTCTATTGCTCTGTCAGTCTTGAAGTTTCCCGAACGATGGGAGGTCGCGTCCAGTGTGAGCATGAGGAGGCGACGGTGTTTCTGCCTCACGATGCGAGTGTATCTGAGCTACAGAAGACGCTCTCTGACGAAGAAGCAGTCCATACAGAGCACCACGCCGTCCTACGCCAGTGAGCTAGCGAGCTAGCGAGTACGCGTGAAGAACGACCACACGAAGGACGCCTAACGTTAGATACAAGCGAATTCACAGTCCAATTTGTTTGATTCAAAAATCCCACGCACTTCGTGGGTGCGCGCGTAACGACATGTATTACGGAGCTACTAGTAGTTAGGTGCCGTCGTATTCGGGTTGTTTACTGGCGCAGACTGCGGCCGTATCCGGCCATGGGGCCGCCGTGCGTGAGAACCGTGTAGGTGTTGTCCTTGGCTTCAGCGGCCGTGTCTTCGGCCGCGCGGTCCTCTCCGTTCGGGATCACGACGGTGCCGTCCGACCTGGTGTACGGGTCGTTGGCGATGGACTCGGCCTGCGCGACGGCGGCGAGCGCGACGACGGCGACGAGAAGAGCGAGGCGCAGCGTCTTCATCATGATGGTGGTTAGTGTGGTGGAGGTGTTAGCGTGTGAGTGGGGCGGATGCTTGAGAACTGATGATGATCATGAGAACAGCGGATCTCTCTGGCCAAAGGAGTCAGGAGCGATCACGTCTTTACCTAACACGAAATGAACCTCGGTTTAACGACACAGAATGGAAATATATTGACATAAAGAACTATCACTTCGAAGTGTACAGCGCGATAGTCATTATCGAATATGCTGTTCAAATGGGGGAAACACAGTTTCGGTTCCGTGTTTTTCAGAGAAATGCAGATCACGAGGGACACAGTCACAGCCATATCCCGTATTTTAGTTTGATACACGGGAGAGGTCATGGGCATCCCTTGTTTTATCGGTTTGACACGTCTGACTCTTCAGTTCCGTTTTTAGTACGTGACGTCGACGTACTACAACCACGACTACCGCAACGACTGAGAATGGCGATTGTTTCACAACTGCACCGTATCGTACAGCACGGGGTATAGACTGACCAATAGAGGCATTCAAAATGCACCAACTCCAGTCGAAGGGCAGGATTTCGTTCAGACCCAACGCGTGGGTGTCTTGTCTTGTGCACATCCTGCAAAGTGGTTTCGGTGATACGTTGCGTCGGAATTCTCTGCTGTTCGGCGACTAGTGGATCCACCAAGTGATCCACCAATCAAAACGCTTCATCAGTGGACAGCTGACTGTCTGTCTGCTGAGTTGCCGCTGCTTGCCGACCACGACCACGCAGCAGCAGAAGCACAACACCACCGACAGAACATCGGAGACTTCGATCGTCCAGCTCAGCTTCAGCTTCTTGATGGTCGCCGCCGCGTCGCAGCTGACGCCCCACGCGCTGTCAGCGGATACCACGCACAGCAACAGTCCAGTCAAGTCATTGTCCTCGGTCTCTGATCTACTGAATGGCCAGATCCCAAGTCAGAATCAGCTGGAAGCCACTCTACGCCTTGCTCTCGACCTCCATGAGCTCAACATCAAGGCCATCGTAGCACTGTTTCAGTGTGCCGTAGAGAACGGATCCGCAGAACTGCTGACTGTGCTGCTAAAACTTCAGCTTCAAGACGAGATCAGCGAGCTGCTGACAACGACGGAGCTGCTGAGGACGATCGTGGACGAAGGCAACGCTGCCTTAGCACAGACGCTGCTGACTCACGCGGACAGCAGCCTGCTGATTGAAGACCCAGCTCAGCGACCACTGCTGCTGGTGGCCGTGGAACAGGACAACGAGGAGCTCGTGCGAGTGCTGTTACAGTGCGGTGCCTTAAACGCCAACGATCGAGACGAAGAGCTCCAATGGACGGCACTACACAGTGCTGTCGAGTGGAACAGCGTCACAGTGGAGACGCTGCTCCTACAGGCAGGAGCTCACGTGGACGCACGAACTATCGACGGCTGGACGCCGCTGCATCTCGCGGTCCATCACGGCCACTACGAGTCAGCGGAGCTGCTGATTCGAGCAGGCGCCGGTGTGAATCTCGCTGACATCTCAGGCTCCACGCCGCTCCACATCGCAGCGCGCGACGGCCACACGCAGCTCATCGACTTGCTACTGACTATCGGCGCTGACATCGAGAAGCGAGACACTGAGGGCCGCACGCCGCTTCACGTGGCGGCGTTCTACGACGAATCAGCAGCGCGCTTTGCCAGCGGTGAGAGCGACACGCAGGTCGCAGTGGTCAAGCTGCTGCTCGCACGTGATGCTGACGCTAACGCACGTGATTGCCGCGGGTTCTCAGTGCTACAGGCAGCGCAACGCGGGTGCTTTGATGTGATCGTGGAGCTGCTGACCGCTCATCAGCGACGGATGCGATGAAATGCGGACACAATAGGGTTATGCAAATGTGATTGGCTAATACATGTTGAAGTTGTCCGCTCGTTTCCCTGGTTACGCTAGCGTAACCCTCACGTTCACTTCCATCGCTGACTGCGATGTCGACGCGATGGGGACTTGAATCGTGCTGCGCAGTCCACTGGCGGTGTCCTTGATATTACGCAGTGTGACGAAGCCCGAGCCCAACTCACTACACCCAACCACACACCATCAGTTCGTTACCATCGGTCGTCAGAGCGATGCAAGCTTCGTAGTCATTGGGGACGACTGCTGAGACGCAGTTTGCCAAGACCTCGTGCGCCACGAGACTCAAGCGCGTACAGCGAACGCCCTGAAGACCAACGTCGACATGTCCAGCGACAGATCGATGCGCCAGCACCCTACGTTTTTTGACTTGGCTCCATGAGGGGCGTCGCCTGCGAAGGCTTCCAGAAAGACGGCACCCACAGGTCCGAGTCGTGGGCTCTGTTGCTGGAGGTTGTGTACGCCACCCCATTCACCCGCAGCATGGCTTTCAGGCAAATCATGGCCCGCTCGCTGTGCTTGAACTTGGCCCACGTTGGCAGCGTCACCAACAGCGAGTGCTCAAGCACCTGCGTCGGTCGTGAACGCTGCAGGCCCACGACTTCGTCGATCAACGGATGAACGAACGACGGATCCAACAGCACGTACCCATCGTAGACAGCAACGTAGCCCGCTCGCTTGAGCCACTCAAACGAGCTCTTCCGGGACTGGTAGGGTTCAGCAGACAGTGTCAACTCGGTGAACGCTGCACCCCACAGCTCGCCCAATGTGGTCAGAGCTTCGGACGTTCCTCGCTGAGGACGTCGCACAGTGGCAGGCCTACACGTACCAAGGTCTGACTAGCACAGGTTAGTCTCCTCCTCTAGCTATGGATGTTCGCAAACGACGTCACTCAATAGACTTCACTTTCAAGCAAAGTAACAGAGCGGACAGAAGGACACAGAAGTGGGGAGGAGAGCGCTGGTGTCTGAAGTTCCAGCGCCCATGTGATCTACTACAGTAGTACAGTAGTTCGAAGTATCCAAGCTAGGAGTCCTCAGTCAAGTCCACTCGCTGTCGTGCTCCTCTTGCCCCCGGCTTGTGTGTCAAATGTACCTATATCGGTATTCAGAGGTCAGTAGACTTGAAGAGCAACTCGTATTATCTTCATTCAGTGCAAGACAAGTCAGAAAGTCCATCAAGCGGTCAGTCCTGCGGGTCCCTCCTACGGAGAAGAGGACCCCCTCGCGCTGGCCACTCGCTTGTGTGAGCCTCCCCTCTGCGCTGTTGTACATCAGCACAGTCGGAGAAGAATGGGCAACGCCGGCAGCTACGAGCCGCAGGCGGACGTTGCCTTCAGCTACCGCCAGTGCGTGCGGGACTTCCGCATCACGTCACTCGAGCAGGTCGCACGCGTCGTCGAGTGTGTGAACGACTGGCGCGAGCTGAGTGACGGCCGGGTCCGCATCTGTAAGATCGACGACGTCGCACTCGACGCACTGAGCGTGTACGCATTCCAGCGCACGAGCCACCAAGATGCGATCGTGGAGAATGGCCACTTGGCTGCGATCATGCAAAGCGTGGAGAGTAAGAGCAAGCTCCACGACCGCAGCAGGGGGCTGCTACTCGTGGGCGCGATCACGGCGATGAATGCGCGCGCCCAACGCGCGTGCCAAGATGCGATCGCACGAACGCTTCAGCAAGTCAACGATATCCGAAAGATACTGAAGAAGGCGTTCAAGGAGCAATCGGTTCCCGACTTCGAATCCCTCGCGGCGGCACTCTCGACGCTGTGTATTCTACTGGACAGTAACGCACAGAACCAGCAAGCGACGCGAGACAATGATAAAGTAGACGATCTTCGATCCATTCCAGATGAGGTCGACGCATACTACGAGAAACTGCGGGAAACGTACACCAAGAAAGGCCGCATGAGCGACGACGTCCCGACCGACGAGCAGCGGAAGCTTCAGCGAGCATACCACCAGATCCAGTGTGGGGTCCGCATGGTACTCGCTCTCCTTGATGTGAGCGATGCGCCTTTTTTGAGCCAAGACGCCGTCGTGATGCTTCGCGTAACCCAAGACGGAGACATGGAGGTGATTGAGCGAGTGATTTGCACGCCCTGGCTTCTGAGCCGACCATTCGATGGCCCCTTCGGTGGTCTGGATCACAGTATTTGGCTCGAGCGCAACGGAGCCACCACAGTGGCTCGCGTTGGTGATCCGGTAATGTGAAGTGCTGCAGAGCTGGTGCAATTACGGGAGGTAGTCGTTGCTGATCCTGTGTATCTACTTTGCTAGTATCCGACGACTAGAGCACAGTTGCTGTGGGCGACAAACTGTGTGGCCTTCGGCTACACGAAGTTCCTCCTCAGCAAGGGCAGCGTTCCTTCAGAAATCGAGCGTGTACGTACTCCTGACCACACGACAACGGCCGTGGATGAAGACCTTATATTGTTTTCGTTCCCCTCACCAGACAAGCGGACACTTTTTACTCTCAATCAGCGCTCATCATCGTTCGGCGGCCATCTTGGCCAAATATTTGGTCGAGAACGGCGCGAGCGTTGACCACGGCAAGGTAAGACCAGCTCAAGCCACTTGCTTGACACATTCACGTTCACGCTCACCGTTAGCCGCATTTGTAGCTGTCAAAGCCGGCGGCCCCACCCGAGTCAACGCCTCTTCTTGTCGCGTGCAAGTGGCGAAACGAAGAACTCGTCGGTTTTCTCATTCGCAATCAAGCAGATTTACGTGCCAAGGACAGCGTATGCTCCTTGCCAAAACTGAACGCTGTACAGAGTCGTTTACTTATGTTTGGTATGTCACTTTTACAGAATGGAGATACGGCACTGACTATCTTCCACACGCGGCTTCATCAAATCGACAGATCGCTTCTCAGCGAAGAAAAAGCGCTTCAGAAGTGGACCTACGACATGATGTATCGCCTTTGCGGACTTGGGGCGACTTGGGATCGAGACTTCGTCGACTCAAAGGCTGCGAGTATACTGCAAGACACGAACAAGTTCGAGGATGCCAGGGACTGGACGCGGTGGTTCCGCGTACTCGCTGATTGCGTTGATCTATGGATCGCACAGCACAAAGCCAATGCTCCACTCACCCACTTCAACATCAAGAAAGACACGGCCAGCGACCAGTCCAGCTACGACAAAGTTCTTCGCGAGCATGACCAGCGAACGCATCGGCTCACGGTCTGCATGGTGGGCCCAAGTGGATCCGGAAAAACGAGTCTTCTCAAGTCGATTTGGTGGGAGCGACAGGCTCTCGCGAAGGCGAACGAGAGCACTGTCGGTATCCAAGCGACGGCGTTGTCATTCTCGATGGCATCACGGGATGGACCAGCACTAGACCCAGAGGAGTACGAAGTCTTGTGCTACGATTACTCTGGCCAAGACAGTTACCAGCTAGCCCACGCGCCTTTTTTTTCGGACGGGACACCGTACTTGCAATGTGTCGATCTGCAGAAGCTCGTGAAGAAGCACAAGGAAGCGTCGAAACTATCACTCAACGAGAAGCACGAAGAGATGATCAGCTTCGTGACCCGAGAGGTGTGTTCGTGGGCGAGAATCATTTTGATGTGCAAGCCGGCAGCTGAGTTCAAGTTGGTTTTCACGAAGGCGGACATGGTAGAAAGCGAAGACATCATCGGAGCTCTGCGCGACCTGCGCATTTATCTCGACAAATGGAAGGACAACTGGCTGAAGGAACTGAATCGTGTGATCTCACAAGAAATCCTCGACATACTGGGCAAGAGTTTGGCCAGTTTGGTGGAAAGTGTCCCAGAGGGTACGAGTCACGGGCTCGTGGTCAGCTGCGCCACAGATTCCAGTGCGGAAGAGGCAAGGCAAAAGTTCGCCGCGTTTGTCGCGCAAAGGGCACCGTTGACGAAGCTGCTGGCAGCGTACTTTCAAGTATGGGAGGTCATCAGCAAGATGCGGGAAGAACCGATTCGAGACTTGGTGGTTTATCCGGCGATATTGCGGTCGGTTGTGCAGGAAAACACTCCACATCTTTCCACGGAAGACTACGAGCAAGTTTTGCGATATCTCGAGGCTCAAGGTCTCGTCGCAGTATACGACGAGTTTGTAGTGTTGGATCCCACAATTCTCCACAAGCTCATTGGCGAAGTTGTGTCCCACAAGCATGAATACGCCGCTGGTGAGGACTTCGAGACGCTCCGCTCGACTGGCGAACTGAAGCACTCACTGTTGGTCACGTTTCCTACCTGGTCCACGTTCATCGAACAGCCCAAGATCTTGAAGTTTTTCAAGAAGATGCTGGAGAAGAACGGAGTCGCGTATCCCATGGGCGTTTCAGACCTCATGGTGCCGACATTTTGGAAGCAAGACAGCATCCAACTGCAACCAGTACAACTCGCGCAAGACGCACACATGCTCCGCTGGCGTTACGAAATTTCCGCCAACATGTCCGCGTTGATTTTCAAGGAGTTTGCTGTGCGCAGCTACTCACCGAACTTCAAACGCACAGCTTCGTCCAACGCTTTTACGGCGTTTGTTGACGGCGACTGTACAGTCCGTGTCATCTGGACGACGACAATGACCAGCTCCGTGGACAAGGTTACCATTCAGGTCGTTTCCAACGACGCCAGCAGATGCCAGTACACGATTCGTCAGTTCGCGATCAAGATGGAGAAAGTGCTGGATGGGTACCCGAGCCTGGAGATTTCTCGGTCCATCAGCCGTCTTGACGATGCGTTTATCAGCGTCGACGCACTTGTCCGCCAGCAGTCTGCAGCACATACGTGGTCGCACTCCCTCACGAGTCCGGAGTCATTTCCTGACCTTGGTTGGTTTTCTCGAAAAGTGTGGCGCGATCCTCATGCAATGGCTGAAATGGATGGTCGAGCCCACATGCTGAAGGCTCTGCAAGTCCTGACGAATCTGGTGGTCACGAGTGACTCCAAGCGACCGTTTCCAGCACTCTTCACGATCCAGTACTCGAATGACAAGTCCGACGTCGTGCTCCACTTCTACAGCGACCTCACCGGAGAATGCCGCCATACGGGCATGCTAGTGCCCATGCCCAACTGGATTGCTCGGAAGTTCGCAAAATGGCTCAAGGTAAGAGCATCCTGCTGATCGGTTGACATTGCGATGGCTGATCCAAGCGTTGAGGTGTCTATTAGATCGGCGTGTCGATTTTCTCGCTGGTAGCGCCCGCGCCCTCCCAGATCGTCCAAGCGATCACGAACAAAGCAACCGAACGTGAGTATGGCGTCAATAGTACGTTACATGTGCTGAATCTGACACGGTTTGTGGTTGTTTGGCTTTTGACGCTAAAGGTTTGCAAGCACGATATGATCGTGCCGGAGAAATCCAACAGGTCATCAATACCTTCGATCAGGGTCAGCGCGAATCCAATCCATGCGAGCCGGAAGAAGCAAAGGAATTGCTCGTGGCACTCCTGAATCCTGACAAAGAGTCGATTTCATCACGAATCCGCCGTGAGTCGAACCTCATTCAGGCCTCGTGTCTCCAAACTGGACAATACGTGTGGGTGCATCGCACGGAGCTGGACAAGCTGGGCAACGAGCTCCAGGAATGTGCGCCTGGACCGCCTTTGGTCCAACTCACCGCAAGTCAGCCCGAGTACGAACTCCAGATAGCGTCGGCAATCGGTGTCCAACCAGCGAAATTCCCAAAGACGTACTACTGTTCGTGGAAGGTGGTGGAGGAGGGCGACCCAAAGCCCATCGAAGACGGCGAGACTGAGCACGTGAGATCCAAGGACAACGGGCAGCCCACTTGGGCCAAGTTGTTTCAGTTCGACCGCATCACGACGCTCCATCACCTGCGCAAGTGTCAGCTGCACGTCGTCGTCCAGCGACCAAGTCGTTTGTACCTACTCCGACCTGATTAGTACGTCATGGATCCATGTACTCTGGATAGCAGCTCCTTTGACACTGACATTGTGATATGCGTAGTGAGCTGGCCAGTGGGTTCGTGGATCTTTCCAACGAAATTCCCGAGGATACCTCCAGCCACCAACTGCCCGCGGAGATCGAGATCGATGTCACGGCAACGGGAAAGGAAACCGTTGAAAAAGTGGTTGTTACGATCAAGAACGTGCCACCGCCGCCGCCGTAAGAGGCAACAAACGAGGGGCGGGGGGGGGGGGGGGGGGGGGGA
>JAADWY010000534.1:0-22586 GCA_023336355.1 Pythium dissotocum
AGATGGTTCAACTGTGTGCAGCTGCAAAGCGGTGGATTCCCGCTCGAATTATCAAATATCACGGTTTATCAGGCATATGTGTATATGCTATTACAGGTCCATCTCGATTTGAATGTCACGGATCTTGTTTTGAAAGCCAGCGGTGTATCGAACTTTGGATCTTCAATTTCCTGGTGCGCGGGAGACGGTTGGTCGTCTCACTTTTCACTTTTAGTGGAAAGTGGGTCGCTTAGGAGACGCCGTACCACTCTCCTGGCAACGCAACACCAAACTGAACGAGGATCTTCGCTTGATTGCACCGATTGAGAGACTCAACAACGATGGCAACCCGAGCATCACTCCTGTCAAGGAGTGTTGCCCAAGATTGCTCGTGTTGCTCACGCTCAGACACAGACTTAGGCACGCGAGCTGATTTTGTTGTGGAGCCAATGTTTTCCGTCAGTAAATATAATTCGGTCGCTCTGCTTGATTGAGCTGCCAGCGGTGACTTGATCCAGAGCACAATCCGTTGAACATGATAGGATTGTGCAGTGGAAAAACCCGACGCCATAGTTTTTCCAGCCCCTTGTCCACTTACGGTACGTGGGTACACCAACTTTTCGTCAGAACACGGTTGCATGCCCTTCCAATTTTGTGAGCTCTTCGATTCCATATCTCTGATAATTTGTTTTGGATCCACCTTATTTTGAAAATCATTTTCTGAGTTTTTGACTTTGTCCTTGCCTTGCAGTTTTTTGTTGTTGCATTCGAGCAGGGCAACCTACTGGCACAATCCATAAGCGCCCGCCATCAAAAGCATTCTGGCCAGTGAGCGCAACACGGTCACTAATGCCGGTTACACTACAGTAGTTCTTGTTCTCCATCAGCCATCTCTGAGACTCTCAGGGATGAGCGAGCGGGCTTCCCTCTCAGTGTGCCTCTCCGTGAGTCTCTCACGGTGAGAGGCTCTCCGCTCGCCTTTTACTTGCATCAACATTCTAGTGCGAGCATCTCCGCCTTTGTAGTCAGAGTTTTCTGTGGGTTTGCGCTCTTGACAATCTCATTCTACAACTTACCACCGACCTCCCGAGTTCGTTTGTACCAAAAGCTCCAGCTCTTTTCTAAAAGGCACCATGACCATCTCGTGGCAAGTCCAGCAACAGATCATCCCAGCCCGATCGCCGACCACGGACACGCTCTTCTTCGTGCCGTTGAGTGCACTAAACGGCCACCGCGAGGCTCTGGGTATTCCTACCTCAGCCGATGCAGTCGACAAGACTCGTACGCGCCGCCGTGCCAACCACTGGACAGACGACGAGCATGAACGCTTTCTTCAAGGACTCGAGCTCTTCCCTTCGGGGCCTTGGAAGGAGGTCGCTGCTGTCGTTGGTTCCAAGACCACACGCCAGACGATGACCCACGCACAGAAGTATCGTCAGAAGATGGAGCGCCGTGTCAAGTTGGCTGCAAACCTACAGAAGATGGCCAAGGAAGCATCCTTGGAGCACGATCTGTACTACGAGCAGGCTGTCGAGAGCAAGCTCATCGACGGAGATGTGGACTCTGAAGAGCTAACGTTGACTCCGCTCAACAGTCCACTCGATGTGTCAACCGACTTGGATTTGGGTGACTACGACTTCCTCAGCGACTTCGTGGATCTGTTGTCATGCGAGGTGACGGCATAGGCCATTGGCGCCTAGTTGGTCTACGAGTGGTGTATACTATCTTTTTTCCGAGGGCTGCCTTGACTTGGTCAGGGCAGAATATTTTGACAAAACTAAATGCGCACGAAAATGAATAGCGATCTGTATCCTAAACGATGGCTTTTATGAAAACTTCGCAAGTTTTGGAGGAAAATGGCGAGCAAATCAGAGGCAAATTCAGTGCAGTGGGGAGCTTTCAAGAGGCTACACGTATCCGATAGGCAGCCGAGCGATTTCCTTCGATCGCTGAGCATCAGCCTGAGAGGATGGCTACCAGTGCTGTGCGCCATTTGATTTAGCTGAAAGGAGTCTGCGAGATCAGTCAATCCAGTGGGCTTTCGTGGGATTTTGCACCCAACAAACGCATCTGATCGTCAAGGAAGCAAGGCGTCGGCTTTGGCATAGGCTGCGAACACAGACAGCACTTAATGCACTACATCGGAGCTGCTGGATCAAGTGGATATCCCAGCAGTGGTTGGCAGCTCAGAAATCGGCCTTCACCAAATATGTTTTATGATACAGCTGAACGTATTTATTTTAGTGGCTGATCCACGCGCGGGAGTCTTTCAAAACTCCAGAGAAAGCCCCCATGTTGCAGCATTCCTCGGCCCTACTACAAACCAAACTAAAAAAAATGAGATGCCGACGCCTCATCCGCGGAAGAAGAACAGTCCAGGAACTGCGACTGACTGCATCATAATAGCGGTTGCACGTTTACTGCTGCCGTCGGAGAAAAAGGGGAACTTCTTGACTAATGATTTACTTCAGGCCTTTCCCTTGCGATTACCGGAATGCACAAGGCTCGAACGCGGGACAATTGAGGATGGGACGACAGTGGGAGTTCAACTCGAGATTCTGTGCGCAACACTGCGCTCGTGACTGGAAACTTTCGATCGTGTCGGTGCGAGTCCCACTGTGCAATCCGCTTCAATCCCACTGTATCAATTGCGCTGGCAGAAATTTACATGAAAGGAAATACTTTCGGGACGCTCCACGAAGCGACACAATCTTTTGAGAGGCTGATTTTGGAATTGTTGCGCTTCCGATGGTGAGATAGGCGGTGTACTGTGCAAGCACTGCTTGCCGTTTGGGGAGGCGGTGGATCACGGGGACGTCACCAAACGATGTCGTACAGTACAGTGAAAAGTATGAAACGAAAAGCTGTCGAAGCCAGTGAGGAAGGAGTGTTCCGCGGGCCTTCCATAATGGGAGGTCGACCTTCTGTCGAATCGATGGGTATGATGCACTGGAACAAATTCCAGTGGGAGGTGACAGTGAGCGAAGCCGGTAAAACTTTAAACGGTCGTCAGCCAGCCAGCTATTGACGTTGACGTCCGGATAAGGCCCCTACCCCGTATGATACTGCGGGGCTGTTGGTTGAAGAGTACTGTAGGATCGGCTGGTGATACTTTGGCGCGATTGTGTGCCTTTGGCACAGAGCCTCGTTGCACGCGGCTGAGCCAACGCCGACGACTCGTTGCGAAGGGAACTGTACGGCTTGGTATCTTCTCGATCGGCCAAGGGCTCTCGGACGACTCAGCGTCGTGCCAGCCACTGGACGGACGACGAACACGAACGCTTCCTTCAGGGACTCGACCTGTTCCCCTCAGGGCCATGGAAGGAAGTCGCTGCGGTCGTTGGCACCAAGACGACTCGCCAGACCATGACCCACGCACAGAAGTACCGTCAGAAGATGGAACGCCGCGTCAAGCTGGCAGTGAGTCTCAAGGAAATGGCCCAGGAGGCGGCGACGCCCGAGCGCCAGCAGCACCAACAGCAACAGCAACAGCAACAGGGCGTCACGTTCGTCGACGATCTGCTCGAGCCCTTTGGCGGTAGTGTGTCGTCTCGTGCGGATCCGATGTACTTCACAACAGCGTCGCCCAACTTCACGATGGGCGGCTGCGTCGACTACAACGCGTTTGCAAGCGACTTCGTGCACTCGGGCGTGATCGTGTGAACGACACTGTCTGCTTTGATTATGCAGGCGAAAAAAAAAAATGTACTCTGATGAACTAGCTACTGTAGCTGCCGCCATCGATGCATCTCCTATGTTTGACTCAGGACCAGGACCGACCGTGTCTTCTATCGCTTCTGGAAGTTGAGGAATCGAAGCGCGAGCAGCGAGAGCACGCGGAAGAGCACGATGAACGCGATCACGATGCCGAAGTTCATCCACATCTCGTCGTGGCGCATCAGAAATACGTGCTCGACGTACGCCGTGATGGTCATGTTGGGCGTGAGCGTCGGCGCCAAATTCTGAATCACTTGGCACGAAATCTGGCGTGGCGAACCACCGTGTGCGGGGCAACCACCGAAGACGACGGCTGAGATGATCGCGAGCGGGTACTTATGCGGAGTAATGTGGTAGAACCACTTGTATCCGATGGGGATCGCGCTGGCTGGAGGTTGAAACCTGAAAAGAACACTGCGACGGTGAGCACGAGCATGCCGACCGTCGTCGCCATCTCGATGCTTGGCAGTCCGTACACAAGAACTTGGGCCCAGTACGTTTGCATGAGCACGAACAACGCGCAGTTGATCCAGAAGAGCACAAACCGATCCAAGCCCGTGAAGCCGACCACTGGGAAGAAGATCGCGGTGAAGACCAAGGTGCTGGCAAACACGTACGGGATCTCGACGATCGTGCCGCCGACAAAGTACCACCACGCACTGTACGTCTGGGACGCGCGCTCGCGGTAGAACGATGGCCGCTCGTCGACTGTGAGCGGGATGACGCTGTTAAATGAGACGATGCCCAGAAACAGCGATGAGTAGTACATCATGCCCTGGCCCGAGTTGATGCCCTGGTACGTGGTGTAGTCGGCGCTGACGTAGGTGAGACCGTAGACCAGAGCGAACCATATACTCACGGCAAAGCGCGTGATGGTGTACGATGGCGTACGCCAGTACAGATCGCGGAAGCGTCGGATCAGGAACTTGGCTTGTGACATTTCAGACGCCGCGCGCTTTCTCGTGAACTCGAGTGCAGGCACGTGAATATGTGGAGCTGCGACTCCTGGTTGGCTGAGCGTGGTTTGAAGCTGTGACTTCTTCCCACTGGCGTTGAAAATGGCGGCGAAATCGCTCTCACCGGCGACCGTGTTGTCGACGCCTACTCCGATCACTTCGAGCATCCAGGTCGCTGGGTTCGCGCCCTCCATCATCGGCTTCACACCATTGATCGGCTCGAAGAACTCGACCAAATCTCGCTCGTTCGTACCGATTTCACCGAAGTACACAGTCTCACCACCACGCTTGAGCAGCAGCAAGCTGTCGAACACTTGGAAGACTTCCCAAGACGGCTGATGGATCGTGTAAACAACTGTACGACCCGTGTTCGTGACTTTGCGAACGCCGTCCATGATCAGCTTGGCGACACGCGCATCGAGACCACTGGTTGGTTCGTCCAGAAACAACACGCTCGGCTGCGCTGCCAATTCGACGCCGATCGTGAGGCGCTTCATCTGCTCCATGGAGCTGCCGCGGATGACCTGGTCGGCGATGGAACGCAGCTCTAGCAAGCCCAGACACTCCTCCACGGAGTCATATTCTGTTCATTTGACACGCTCGAGTCCTGACGCAGGAAGGCACTGAAAGTCAAGGCCTCGCGGAAAGTAGACGTCTCCGAATGGACGTCCATCTGCTCACAGTATCCAGTGCTTCGACGAATCGCCAAGTCGGTTGCCTCGTACCCGTTGAGTAGAATCTTCCCCTGGATTTTACCTCCTGTCTTGCGCCCGGCGATGACATCAATCAACGTGGTCTTCCCAGCACCAGAGGATCCCATTAGTGCGGTCGTCGTGCCTGGCTTGGCGTACCCAGAGATGCCTTTGAGCAACTCGAGGTCTTCTTTTGGGTTGCTCGGATTGGGCACCGAGTACCGCAGATCCTCGAAAGCGACGGTCACGGGCGTGAAGTACGGCTTGTGCTCTCGTGAAAAGTTGACGGCAACTGCATCTTCGCTTCTTGGGACGGATCGTGGCGTCTCGATGAGTGTGAACTCCGTTGACAATGTCTCACTGGAATCTTGCTTCTTCTCGCCTTCGGACTTGGACGTGGTACCGGCACTCGCTTGCTCGGGGCCTTCGAATCGGACGTACTCCAGTAGGAAATACGTCAGACTTAGCCACATCACGAGCAAGGCTGCAAGCGCGATGAAGCTGTAGGCGATCCACTCGTCGCCAGACTCAATGTCAAAGAGCGACAGCAAGTACTCGCCCATCTGCATCCCGTAGTCTTCCTTGTACTTGATACCGTCAAACGTAGCCAAATTGAAGTTTCGATACTGGTTGATCGCCACGCCGCGCACAAACCAGGTGATGGGGTTGAGCCAGTACGCCCAGATCATGTAGCCTGGAATCGTGTCCTTCGAGACGAGGAAGCCCGAAAAGATTGTGATGAACATGATCGCCACGAGCGAGACCGGCGTGACGACGTTCAAGTCCTTACACAACGCCGCCATGGCGAAGAACAGCACGGCGAGGACCATGTTGGTGAGAAATACCAACGCCTCGAACACAACGAAGCTCGAGAAGACGGGTACGAACCCGCACATCCAGTACAAGATCGTGCCGAACACCAGTGTCTCGCTGAACGCGATGGGGATTTGAGCTATGGAACTGGCCACGACGTACGACGAAGTCCTGTAGAAGTTGGCGGCGCGCTGCTTGTAGAACATCCCTCGCACTCGTGAAAAACGGAAGCTGCAGCAACTGGCCCAGGTCGAGGAAGAGGATTCCCTGGAAGATCACGCCCATGACGAGCTGGATGTCGTTCGGATCAAACTGCCAGAAGATGGAAGACGCCACCAGTCCTACGACCACCACCATGAACCCACGGCCCTTGATGTTTTCCGAGTTGCGGCCCATGATCTTGAGCTGCCGAGCCACGAGCAGTGCTGTGTTTTGCCAGAATGACTGGTGGAACTCCGGCAAGTGAGCGAAATGGTTTTCGTTGTCCTTGAGGAACTCTGGATCCACCGGACTGCGCAAGTCGAGAAGCATCGCTTCATGGATCGACGACTTCTCAAACAAATCTGCAAACTCGCTCGCCTTCCGTGGCAGCGTGGCCTTCGCACAACTCTCGTACTGCTGTTGCTGCTTCGTGCCGAGGTCGATGAGGAAGTCGGCGGCATCACGGTTTGGTGGGCAAACAAATCCAATACTCTCAAAGTAGCCCATGACTTGATCGCAGGGTCCGTGGTACGTCACGTAGCCGTCGTTCAGAATGAGCACGTCGTCGAACAGAGCAAAGACCTCGGGCGATGGCTGCAACAACGCGATGACCACCGTCTTGCGCATTTTCTTGGCCATGACGCGCTGCGTCTTGACGATGTCGAACGTCGCCGCACTGTCGAGGCCCGTGCTGATCTCGTCCAACAACACCACCGACCTGTTGCCAAACTGCATCTCGCCCATCGTCACGCGCTTGCGTTCTCCTCCAGAAATGCCACGCAGCATAATACCGTCGCCGACCACAGTATCTTGGCAATCGGACAAGCCCAACTGCTGGATCACGATCTCGGGGTGGTGTTTGTACAGCGCACGTGCCGCGTCGAGTGCAGCCTTGCTGTCGTCTTCACCACCGCGGGTGAACTGGTGCTCTTCATATTCCGTGAGACCTCCATTAATGGAAAAATTGGAGCGTTTCCTTGACCGAGAGCATCGGAAAATGTGCGTCTCGCTGCGTCACGTACGATGCAAACTGCGGAAGTCGCTGGTGGATCTCGTCTCGTTGCACGCCGTTGTATGTGATGTCGCCTTCCAACGAGATGTTCAATGCCAACGGGAAACGGCCACTGAGGATCTTCATGAGTGCCGACTTGCCCGAGCCAGGCTGGCCCAGCACGAGCGTCATGGAGGCAGGCTTGAACACACCGCTCATGTTCCACAAGATATGCTTCGTCACACGGTCTTTCTTCGACGTCCACTCGCGGAAGCTTGCACGCAGTACGTTCGTCACGGTCGGAAGCCCGTGGTTTGCGTCCTCTTTATCACTCGCGACTTGCATCTCCGCCGACAGACTCAGGTTCGAGAAGCGGACTTCCATCTGAGGGAGTGGGCGACCCATCGCGGTCTCCATGTGCGCGGAAACGTGCTCGTACAATGCCTCCGCGTCGAGCTGCAACATCTTCGAAGTCTCCATCACAACCTACAGACGAGCACCACGTACAAGTGGCGTGTGGCGCCGACACAGGAGCTTCACGAGTGCGGAACCTTCCACTGGTCGAGATTGCCCTCCCCCACCTAGAGAAGCGGACCTCACGCTGTTGTTTGTGCGACATACTGCGCATAACACGTGCGGTGAAATGGCACCACATTGAGCTTGTTGAGCTTGTTGAGCTCAAGTTGCCTGAACTTCACTCCCGCCACATCGCATGTGAGACCCGGAATGCTGGTCTCGCCTTGTTTAACTTGAAGTGGATTGTCAATTCCGATCCGCGATCCATAATCGTCCGCTGCGGCGTCAAAGACGATTATGACTTCTGGGATTGTGCGTGGCTGAAGGCAGTCCGACGACAGTACACCAGGATAGAAATCTTGGACAACGATACGCTTTGGGAAGGTGAGGGGCCACTGTTTTTGGTCCAGTATCACGACTTGTACTGTCCACGGCATCATCCCAGCTGATCCATCGACTAATCGAGTGACACGGTCTCCATGTCACCAGGCAATGTTGCCAAGATGGACTCCTGAAGCATTGCATCGGCTGCAACCGAAAGCGGTTCGATGTCGATGGCTGCACTAGCCGGGAGCACGATCGAAAGAGCTCTCGATGCGCGTCGCGATACCGACTCCTTAAATGCCTTGAATGAATCCGAGGCTGACTCCGTCGAAGCCCTTCTGGTTGTTTCCACTTCACTCGTAGTATGTGCGCCACTCTCGAGGCGAGACCTTGCGCGTCGTCGAGTCTTGCGTCGACGTATTCGAAACATTCGGAAGGCGGACTGGATCTTGATCGCGCTGCGGTGACGTCGCACGTACCCTCGCACGGCGAGCTCGTCGACTTTCTCTTGAACGGTCAAGCTTTCAAGCGGCACGATACGAGACGTGAGCACGACGATGAGGTCCGTGAACTTGATCATCGACGGGGGGCATGTGAAGTCCACACCCATATGGTCGTCGTGGATGATGCGCAGTCGCAGAATGAGCTCACTCACGCGAGCTTCAATATCCTGGAAGAGTTCCTTGCGCTTACGGTGCACCTGCAGCTCCACACGAGCTCGGACGACAGGAGTCACCTCGTCTGGGTCCATTTGTGCGAGTACGCGTGTCACCATGTCACGAGCTTTCCCTAGGCCGAGTGGCTCATCGAGCTGCGAGAGGACGCTAAGCAAGTGCTTGCGGTGAAGATAGCCGAATGCCTCGGGATCGAACATGCTCCACACAGACTGGAAATGCTTGAGGTCGCTGAAGCGGAAGCCAAGCATCTGAAGCGATTCTTCTCTGTTCTCACCGACGGCAGACGTGGACACGTACGTATCCACCATCGTCGCGACGTACAAATTCTGAAGCACGAGCGTCACGAGAACGTAGAACATGTGATAGAAGATCGAGCTGAGTCCCGGAGAGCCGCAATCACTCGCGTATCGTGCTGACGCCCACGAGCCAGAAGAGACGCAGTTTGGAGGTTGCACGGCACTCGAGTGGTAGGTGTCGTACCAGTCTTCGCCCGCTGTGAACTTGACAAATGCCGTGAACGCTGTCGGGAATGTGAGGAAGTTGAGGTTCGAGTCGAGTCCGTATCCCCATCGCGTCAGCGAGAAGATCTGCATGCCAATGGTCGCGAACACGAACAGCACGTATCCCAGAAGCAGTGAGACCTTGAGCGTGAGGCGCACACTGGCTAAAAGCGTCTCGAACAACGTGCGGATTGAATGGAAGCGCTCGAATACCAGTGAGATGTGCTTGAAGTCGAACGCACGCGTCATGCCCAGCACCAGCAGCACAGGTGAATTCGTCAGCGACGGGCCCACGAGCATGATGAACGCAGTCAAGCTGTTGGTCGTGCGCCACGTGAATCCCTTCATCAAGAAGTCTTTCCAGCCCATGGAGACCACGCACATGACTGCATCGATCGCGTAGATCATCGCAAAGACGTAGTGCAGAGACCACACGCCGCGCTCAGCTTGCGTCGAGTCCACACCGTTGAGATCGTCGTTCAGCTCGTCGATGAATTCGCGGCCTACGGGAGATCGATACCACGCCAGCAGAATCACGTGGAGCATCACAATACAACTCGTGAACATGCGGAAAGCTCGGGTCTGCACGAAGATCTGGGCCTGTAGCACGAGCTTGTTTTCTGGTAGTGGGTACTTGGGCTTCATCTCGATGATCGCGTACTTGTTGCGCATCCAGATGAGCTGCAGATTGTTCAGCAGTAGCGTACCGTTGTAGCAGCGGAAATTATTCATGATGATACCGGCGAAGACCTTGAGGATGTAGAACCGCGTGATGAAAATGACGACCACGAAGAACAGCGCGAAGTATGCCGAGGCGTTTTGCACGGGCTGATGCTCGCCTCCAACGATATCCATGGCGAGGTTGAGCACGGGCAGCCAGCCTTTCTTCGTGACGAGAACAAAGATTGAGCCCATGGCGCCGCTGATGTTGTCGAAATGCATACCCGCAAGGTTTCCCCACACTCGAGGCATCAGAATGCCAGTCTTGGTGTTCCAGAAGAAGCCCTCACACTCGACGTGGGACGAGACTGTCGTATCATTGCAGAACGAAAACTTGCCAGCGAAGAACTGCATGCCGAGCGTCGCGAACGAGTAGAACAGGAACAGCGTGATCACGACGCAGTAAAAGATCTGCCTGAGCGACTGCTTCAACGCCTCGATGATCACTCGAAACATCTTGACTCGATAGAATACTCGCACGGGGCCAAACGCGCGACTGAAGCGGAACAACGTGACCATCGTCGAGCGCGGCAGCAGCAGCAAAAGCGAGCAGCCCATGAGAACGACCATGTTGAGCTGGTTCATCGGCGTCGACAGGTAACTGTTGGGTGTGAGCAGGAAGCCTCGAGCGACGACCTTGATGATGAACTCGAAGAGAAGCACGAACGCGAAGAGCACATCCACGAGCGTGTTGAATTCTTGGATCAGGTTTCCGTACACGGGACTCTGTAGAACGAGCAACACCGTGCGGATGACGATGCAAGTGAAGATAAACTTGTCCGTCTCCTTCTCGAGCCGCTTGCACTTGAGCCGGAAGCGCGAGTGCAGCGGAAAGAGAAACAACGAGACGTCGGCTGTGATCCACTCGCCACTGAAGAAGCGTCGAATTCGACCACGGATTCCAGGCCCAAAGTCTTCTCGCTCGTTTGGTGCTAGTGCAGACTGATCGGGAAACCCAGCTGATCGTCTTCCCACGGGCGATGCTGGGTTGTCGAGGCGCGTATATTTGACGCGCGCGGAGCTACCCGAGGACGAGACACTTCCACTGACACCGACGCTTTTCTGGCTGTAACCTTTGATCTTGAGGAAATCTGCCGTTGGTAGGATCTTCAGCAGGCGAAACGTCATCTCTTCGGTCGTCGACATCTCGATTTTTGCTCGTTTTTCGGCGCTGCCCGACAGTGTAGCGTACATAATGTCGCTCTGGTACAAGTCGCTGAAGTCTTGCAGGAACGAGTACTCGTCAAAGTGGTGGACTCGCTGCATCGTCAGCATTCGATCTTGGAAAATGCTGCTCAGCGTTTTCTTTTTCTCGTCTTCTTTCATCGCAAAGTTGCGAAGCAGCACCACCAGCATGAAATTGAGCACGATGTAGATGCAGAGGATGAAGTAGGCCATGTAGAACACCAGCGCGACGCCAAACGAACTCGCGTTCAGCGATGCGAAGAACACCTTCCACGTGTCGCCACCGCACGAAATCTTGAATAGCGTGAGCATACTGTCGCCAAATGTGTTGAAGTGGGATCGCATCGACAGCGGAAACCTTCCGCCGAAGAGGTTCATGCCGACGATCGCGAACAAGCTGTTGAGAAGCACGTGGAACGCGACCAAGCTCAAGAAGGCCGGGACGCTCGCAATCACGGCGTCCAGCACGTGCAGCAGCTCGTTTTTCTTGCGAATAACTCGGAACGGCCGCACCAGTCGGAACAGGCGAAGCACGAAGATGGCGCGCGTGTACGTCTCGCTGTACAGCACCAGCGATGTCACCAGACAGAAGAACTCGATGAATGCACACGTCAGAATGACGAAGTCGAGTCGGTTCCACGGGCTCTTCAGGTAGCCAACAAGCCCTCCGCAGCTGCCACACACGATGAAAAACTCGGCGGCGTACACGAGGATCAGCATATTCTCGGCAGTGTACAGCTTGTTCGCGTACTCGCGTGACATGCCGTGGTACTCCATGGCAAACAGCACGCTGTTGAAGAACACGACAACGTTCATGAAGTGCTCGAAGATAGCCGAGTCACAAATCGCACACAATCTCGCCATAAAGTCGCCGTTTGGATCGATCAGGTAGAACACTTGCTCTCGGTGCAGTCGAATACGCGACAGGAACGTGTCTTCGTGCTCGTTCGTGGCAAACAGCGGCGAATGGAGCACTTGATCACGAACTTGGATTCGGTAGCCGCGCCATTTTGCCCACAGAAGCGCCACGAGGTCAGGAAAGTTCTTGGTCGCAGATGGAAACTGGATGCGGTTCTTCTTCTCATAGTTCTCGAGCAACTTCTTCTGTTCCTCGTGCTTCGCAGCATTGTGAATCGTCACCTCGATGTAGCTGCCTCGCACGATTCCCACGAACAGCGACAGGATCATGTACGAGACGAAGACCATGAGGCCGATGAAGTACACGATCGAGAAAAACGACGTCGCTTGCATCGCTCCATCGATGGCTGAGCCGAATCCGGAGCGCAGCGAGATCAGGAACACCGTCAAGAATGAAGCCTGGAACGAGTGGAAGCCCGTGTAGCCGTTGTTCGGTGCTGGCATGGCGATGCACTCGTGTGGCGCTTTACAAGCGGACGAATCCTGGATGCTGCAAAACTTCACAGGCACCGCAGCGGCGTACTCCTTCACGTTCGACGGGGAAAACATCGCACTCGTACTCGGTGATGCGACTGCGACAGCACAGCGATACTCGAGCGAGTCGTTGAACAGGTACATGCCGAGGATCGCGAACAGGAAGAGGTAGTAGCCGTAGCACAACACAGCATTCGCGGCCATGGGCAGCGCCAGTAGGAACGTCTCGACGACTTCCTGGAACCCTTTCCAGTGCTTGAACAGCCGAACGCCTCGCAATAACCGCAGCGAGAGCATGTTGAAGCCAGACAACGCCGAGCTGGGAATGATCGAGATCCAACTGATGAATACGACCACAAAGTCGAACGCGTCCCATTTCTGACGAAGCAGCGGCCTGAGCCCCTCCAGTCCGACGATCTTCGCAAGCTGCTCGACCGTGAGCAGGATCAGCAGCGCGACTTCGAGCGGCGACAAGTTCTCGGTCATCTTGGGCTTTGTATTCACGAGCAGCACGCCGTCGTCGTCTTCATCAAGAATGAACGGCCTCAGCGCGATAAACACCATGTTCACGACCACCACGATGAACACGAGCACGTCGAACGACGGGTGCGACACGAGTTGGTAGCAGCGCGTCGCCCAGCCACGCGGCAGTGCGATGTCCGAGGCCTCGTTGTACAAGTCAATGGTTCCGGAGAGATTGGCTTCGGCGAGAAAGAACGACAGCGCTCGATTCCTTGTCGCCGGGTCCTCAAACTCGATGTCGAACGTGTACAATGCGCCTGCGCTTCCTGGTGCTAGCGGTGTCTGGATTGCAGTCGTTGGACTCGCGTCGGAAGACGTCCGCACGCTGATCTGAACCGGAGTCAACAGCGACAAGCAGCAGTCGTCACTCCATGGGAGCTGGTCGTGGGCGATGTACTTGATAGTGCGGATGAGGTTCGTGGTCTGGCGTCCTTCTCGCACGGCACACACGTCGCTGAGGCTGATCTCTGCCTGGCGCGGCTGGAAGTGGCGTAGGCGGTTCGTATTTGTCCACACGAGCGTCACTTTGTCCTGCTTGAGCTCGAGAGTTCCGGGCAGTGGCTCGCCGCTGACGGCGTGGAAGACCACGCGCACTTGCGCATCGCGTAGCTGGTCACGGAAGGCGTCTAGCAGCTTGTCTTCATCGTTGTCTAGCATGTTGTGGACCGTAGAAGACGCGGAAAGTCAAGGACGGTGTCGGGCATGGAGCGGTCTCAAAGACGCAGTTCTCTTCACGTAGGAGAGCGCCACCAACGCGAGCAAAACACGGCGAGGACAAGCTCTTACGTTGTATCTTCACACACCGCCTAATGCCGCCCCCGTAGCCTCCATGGGGCGCTATAAACCGCCGCCGCGTTCCGTAGTCCGCCAGTTTGCATTGCCATTCGCTCCATTTTTAGCTGGAGAGCGTGAGTTGGTTTCGCAAACGAATCCTTATTTTAGCCAATTGAATGACATGGTTTTTATTATTAGCCAATCAAAGGTGATTTTTTAAATTAGGCTTCCCTCCTCAATGCCATTTTCGCGCGCTTCAACTGACCTTGCGAAAATGGGACTAGGGACGTGACCGTACGTACGCGATTGATGTGGCTTCCAGGACTCTTCTGAGCCGTGTGGATGGATAGAATAGAAGTGCGTTGACCGCTCTTTCGATCGCGGTGCCGCTTACGTCGAATGGCGTCGAATGGGCGACGCAAAGCGCCCGCAGGCGGCGGCATTTCGGTCAGCCGATCGATGTCGTCACTAACCCAGCCGAGCCAGTCATTACCTCAGCTCTTGGCTTCTTTACAGCCCAGCGACACTACGAATGCGAGCGCCAACGTTGGTACGTTCTCATCGGCGAGTATCAAGTGCCGTGGCGAGTTCTGCCGCATCGCGCCGGTCGTATTACGCGGTTTGTATGGCGATTCCGAGGAAAACAACGACGATGGAGACGACGACGACGGCGCCACAGCGACGCCACGCAAGCGACTGATACGCGACAGGGAAACCGTGTTATCAGACGATGGTCAGCGCTTCAAGATCGGCAACAACAACTTGTTATTGGCGAAGGCGGAGATGGCGTTCCTCATGGGCAAGATGGGAAATGAACTCGAGCCCGAAGAACTGGTGTTGCAGTGGCAGGAAGCCGACAATCTGAACCGCACAGAGCTCGGACGAAGCAACCCGAGTGCGTTCTACAAGCAGGTCGCCGTGTGTCGCAATTGCCACCGCATTTACGCCGACGTCGCGAGTTTCCGCGAGCAGGGATTCCGATGGAATGTGAAGAAGACGGCGTGGGATGGCGACCAGGTGAAGGAGCGACACAGTACGAAGAAGAACAAAGGCCACGGTGGTGGAGAGGAGAAGAAGCGACGCACCGAGAAGGCTGGAGGAGGAGGAGGAGGATCTCCAGAGGATGACGCGTCACTCTATTATGATCGACTGTTCCTGGCTGAGCTGGCGAAGCAAGGGGAGACGGATCCGTCGGAGACAAGTGCAAGGCAAGAAGGCGAGGCGTTGGCTGCGAGTGAGCGACGGCAACCTCCGCGAGTGGCTGCTGTGGATCCAGTGCTACCGACCCTGGGGATCGGAATCAACAAAGCCAACCACGAGCAACCTGTCAAGACGAGGAAGCCGCGACCTACGGGGGATGACGCTCAGGTTTCCGGTCGACTGTCGAGCAATCAACAGCAATCGGCAGTCAACGGCGTTGGCGCTAGTCGAGTAGCAGAGGAAGCTGTGGTGCAGTTGGAGAAGGTCGTGAGTCGTTTGCGTGAAGAGCTCGTCAGCGAGCAAGCCAAGTTGAAGAGTGCTGAGGCTCAGAAGCAGCTTCTTGAGCAGAAGTTGGTGCAAACTCATGCGTTGATGCAGGATCGAGAAGACGACTTTCGCAAACGCATTCTCGAAGTCGAGTTGGAGTCGATGGAGAAGAAGCGAGTGGGTGTCGCGTCCTCTAATGGTGGGAAGTCGAACGCTGCAGCGGATATGGGTGAGCTGATCGAAACAATCGAGTCGCTGCACCAACAACTGGATCAAGCCAACCACGAGAAGGACAAACTGCGGCGTGAGCTCATCCAAGGCCATCAGATTGACGTCAAGCGTCTTCACGAGCGGTACCAAATGGAGATGGAAACACTGCGGCTGAGTGAACACACGGCGAAGGAGCAGGCTGAGGCGGCGAGTATGCAGATGACGCATTGGCAAAGTGAGGCTCAAGTCGCGATCTCGCAGGCCAAAACCTGCCGTGCATCACTCGATGAGCTGACCAAGACGAAGTTGCCACTGCTTGAAGAGAAGAACCAGCGACTTAAGCGTCAGCTTGCAGAGCTCAGAGTGAAGATCTCGACGTCCAACTCTACTGTGACAACATCCAATACGGCGACGTCCTCGGCTCAAGACATTGCCGCGATCGAGAAGCATTTGAACAACAAGGTCGAATACCTGAAGGCACAGCTCGCGTCGGAGATGAAGTGCAAAGAAGAACTGGGCAGCCACCTTGCCAGCATCACAGCTTCGCTTGAAGCAGTCAAGAAGGAGAAAAGGGTGGCACTTGCTGATCAAGATGAAGCTCACAAGCGGCATCTCGAGCGTGTAACAGCCAACTTTGCGCAGGAAAAAGATGTGCTGTGTGCACAACAAGCCAGCATG
This sequence comes from Pythium dissotocum, assembly GCA_023336355.1. Classification (NCBI taxonomy): domain Eukaryota; phylum Oomycota; class Peronosporomycetes; order Pythiales; family Pythiaceae; genus Pythium; species Pythium dissotocum. Next base: position 16,315 of record JAADWY010000534.1, read on the forward strand.
CAAGGAAAGATTGCGACACTGCAAGCCAACGTGACTGATCTGGTCCAGGAGCTCACCATGAGCAGGTCGAAGGAGACCAACACGAAGCTGGCGCTGGAAAAGATGGCGGAGGAAAATGTGCGTCTTACACGGCAAATCGTCGACATGGAGGGTCTGCTCGAAGCGCTTCAAGAAGAGCGAAAGCGCGACGGTGGCATGAGTGCGAAGAATGCCAGTGAAGAAACTCAGCGAATGCAGATGGAGGCGCTGCTACGAAGACTCGATAATGAGCGGCAATACCTGAAGAACCAGGTGGACAACGAAGCTGAGCTCAAGGCGCAAAGCCAGCGCCAAGCGCAAACACTTGAGATCGAGCTGCGCGAGTTGAAAGCGACCACGGAGGAAATCATGAAGCTGGCAGAACACAAGATCAGTGCGTTACAAGCAGAGAAGTCGAACCTAGAGCGTCAGCTGCGAGACGAGAAAGCGGCTCTCGAAGAGAGCAAGTTGCTGTTGTCGCGGCAATTGAAGGATATGCAAGTCAAGTTTATGCAGACGCGAGAGCAGTCGCTACTGGAGAAGGACGAGCTCGAAAAGTCCCGCATCGAAGTGAACGAGGCAAGGTCTCAGCTTATCGCCGCACGAGAGGAAGCAATGAAGGAGAAGGAGTATGGCAAGACTGCCAGTGAGCGGATGACGAAGGCGTTGACAACAATCAAAGCGTCGTACAAGTCCATGGAGGAAGAGAAGAACATGCGCATTCAACGTCTAGACGACGAGATCGCAATGTACATGCAAAAGCTTGCGAAATCTCAGGGTGACCTTCTCGTTTTGGAGAACAAGTCGAGTGAAGACAAGCGAACGTTCAAGCGTCAGCAAGCACTAGCAAGGGTGCTTTGTGTGATTAATTGCAGTCTCGAACGGCGTCATCTCGTCTGCAAGGCAGCAGCCTTTTGGAGACTACAAGCAGCAAACTCTGTAGCCGTCACCCGCGAAACTCTGGTTGAATCCCACCAAGTTGAGTTAGCTGACCAAGAGAATCGTCTGCGACAAGACTTCATGGACAAATGTGATGAACTGACTCAAGCTCTCCACGGCGAACGAGAGGAAGCTCTTCAGAGGGTGAAAGCTGTCCATGAACAAGACAAGGACGAACTCAAGCAGTACTACGAACAGGAGAGATCTCAACTCGAGGAAGATCTGCGCCATCTCCATGCCCGCCAGATGCAGGAGTTTGAAGAGCAGTATGAACACACGATCAAGTCCGTAGACGAGCAATCTGCTGCAGCTCTCTCAGCACTTCAAAGTCGTGGTGAGCAGCTAGAACAAGAGCGAGACGAAGTGCGAATGTCCTTGGACGAAATGCGTACGCGATGCGAAGATTTTGGAGCTAAGTTCGAGGCCTGCCAGCAATCTTCTTTGATAGAAGTACGAGAGAACGAGCGTCAGTGGTTAGAGGAACGCCAGGCGATCGTCGATGGATACGACGCGCAGATCGAGCAGTTGACGCGTGATATGGAGCTTCGCGAGGAGGAACTTCTTCGTTCTCAAGAAGCAAAACTACGTGAAGGCGTAGATGCCGCTGAAGTTCGACACGAAGACGCAGTCGAGAAGATGCGTGCCGAATTTGAATCGGCAATCGCACAGAAAGAGCTCGACCTTCTCGCGTCACATCAAGAGCAGATCGAGCGGCTCCAGGAGCAGCACGCTCTTGACTTCGAGCAGGAGAAACAGCAAATCACTGAGACTTGGCGAAAGGAGATGGAGCGAGAACGAACAGCGCATGAGAAGAAGCTGAAGGAAGCCCTGGATCGCGTCGAAACGAAGACTCAGGGACACCTGGAGTCATTGCAGAAGGACATGAACGACCGCAAAGCGAACGCACTCCTTCAAACGACCGCCAAATGGCAGAAGGCAATGGAAGAGCTGCAAGCGCGTTTCGAGATTGAGAAGAAAGTGGCCTACGAGAATGGCCTACAAGATCGTGAAAACGAATGGCAACAGGCCGCTCTTCAGATCAAGCAGAAGCAGAAAGAAGAACTTGACAGCGTCCAGAAGGAAGCTGTGCGTGCGATCCAAGCAGCGGAAGAACGCCACAAAGTTCTCCTGCAAGCTCAGCTGACGCAAATGCGAAAGGAGTTCGAGGAGAAACGCGCGTCGGATTTGTCCAAGCTCGAAAAAGACATCGAGCACGCGGAAAAGACGAAGAACGTGGCCGAGATGATGAGTGCGTTAAAGCAACAAGAAGAAGAACTCGCGAGGCGACACGACCAAGAGATTGAGAACATCCGTGATGAGCTGACCGACGATCACCGTGCAGATATGGCGAGTTTGGAGGCGAAGTTCGCCAACGAAATGAAGACGCTTTCGCAGAAGCACGAGGCACAACAACAGGAGCTTATCGACCGAATGGAAGCGGAGTACACCGAGAAGTTGGTGGCTCTCACGAAGGAGAAGGAGACCCACTGGCTGTCAGATCTTGAGCAGCAACGAGCCAAGCTCCTGGACGAGTTCGAAGCATCTCGGCAGCAGATGCAAGATGCGTTCGAAACCGAATTATCCGAGAAACTGAGGGAGCAAGAGGAGCGGCTTCTGAATGAACAAGAAGACGCGATCAATCAGGTTCAAGAAGACTCGGAGAAGCTCATCGAGCAAGTGGAAGTGGCCATGACGGAGCTGAAGAAGCAAAAAGAGGCGCTAGAGAATGAACTGTCGAGACTGAGAAACGATCTCGAAGCTGCCGAAGACGCGCATTTCGACGTGGAAGAAAACCTGAAGAAGCAGCAGAAGGCGATGGTGTTCCAGCTCATGGTGCTGATCATGCACGCGAAGAAGACGCTCGAAGACGCCAAGAACGACCACATTCAGCAGCTCCTGGAACTTCAGACCAAGCAAGATCAGCTGGACGGCACCCTTCAGCGAGAGAAGAAGCAGTGGGAACGCCACCTGGCCAAGATCCGAGACACGTGGACACAGGTGCAGTCACGCCATGGCGACATGCTGCACACGCTGACCAACTACAAGCGCGACGAGCTCGTCGCCCATCGAAGCGCGAGCTCTGTGTTGTCCAACGAGATCACGATCGTGTCGAAGCAAATGGAGGAGGTCACGGAGGTGAAGGCCGCGCTGGAGAAAGAGATTGAGCAGCTCCAGAACGAAGCCCACGGCGTGGAAAGCAGTCTGCGGCAGCTCATGATGCAGGGATCGTCCGGTTCGTCACCGGGCATGTCGTCTGCGAGCGACGGAAGCCTGAACATGGCGCTGGTTTCGAAGAAGCGGCGTCTGAACGAAGAATTCGACGCGCTGCTGGAACAAATGGAGCGGAAGAAGGCGGAGATACGCAATATTGACAAGACTCTGGCGTCATTACGCCAACGAAGAGAGGAAAAAGAGTCTGAATTGAAGACCATGGAGCGCAAGCTCGTCGAGATCCTCGTGGGACAGCAGAAGCAAATGCTGACGCTGCTCAACGCCACGCGCGAGGCCGCGACGCTGCCCACGCCGCTCACCACGGGCTCCGTATCCGCTGGCTGAACTGAGACTGTCGTCGCCTTTCTCAATGTCTCGTCTATCTATTCGCTGGAAGCCGTTGCGGCCGCCGTCGCCGCCTTCTCTTCCTCCCATCGCTTTTGCGCCTCGATCTCCACGAGCACGCGCACCTAATGAGGAATCGTATAGTGTCCATGAAATGAGCTACTGCACAGGAAGAGATCCACAATATTTATTTTGTTCGTACCCGTCGCTCTTCGATGTATTTCGACTGCAGATAGAAGCCCAGGTACGCGCCGCCGAAGCCGCCGACCAGCGCGAAGATTGCACGCCCAACAGAGCTGCCGCCGCCCACATTCACACCGCCACGCGGAGGCGGAGGCGGGGTGTAGCCGCTCGCACTCGGTCCCGTCATTTTCGTGATTGCCCGACCAAAAGCTCTTTGGTGACAATTGATAACCAACCGAAATAGAAGACCGTCCACTCTTATGGCAGCATCCGTGGTTAGTGTGGTGTACATAACATGTGAAGTAGAAACCTGACGGTAAATTACATGGTTCAGACGAAAGATATCTGAGTCTACGATCTTTGTGTCGTGAAAGGTCGTCAACCGGAGATGCGAGCATGGAAGGTCGTGCAAGCGAACCAGCAGCCACACGACGCTTTGGCCGCCTCTGCGACGCATTGGCGTGACTGCGAGCCGTCCATTTCCCCAGCTCAGCGGCTCTTCGCAAGTGCTGGCGCAGATGCGAGCGCTTAGGCGGAATCGATTGGCTGGGGCCTTGAAGTGGCGTCTCGTGATGAACGTGCGGTGTGGAGACGCTCTCGCCTTTGCCACACACTCTGTCAGTCGCAGGATCCTTCTTCTCCATGAGTCAGTTCTCAATTCGCCCACCAAGCGATCAGATCCCAAGCAAGTCGCCAACTCACGTTAACACATCCCAAGTACAACATGGTGTGGTCGCCAGTCCGTACTCTACTCGCCGCTGGCCTTCTCAGCGTGGCCTCAGCCGCTGACCCGTGGGGATACCACGAGGACAGCGCCGTCCAGCTCGGCCCATCGCGCTGGAGCGAGATCAACTCGAACTGCGGAGGCTCCCACCAGTCGCCGATCAACCTGGAGTACAAGGGCGACAGCATCGTGAACCTGTGGAACACGACCACCGTCGCGCCGATCCAGTTCCACGGCGACTGCGAGAACTTCAACCTCAAGACGCTCGAGGACTTGTACAAGTGGGAGTTCAACGGTGACAGCGGTAAGTGCATTAACTTCTGTTCGCTTTGTTGTTTTACCAATCGGATTCTGATCATTTTGATTTCTTGCAGGCTGCAAGGTTTCGCTCACGCTCGAGGACGGCAAGACCTACACGCTGCTCCAGTTCCACGTGCACACGCTGTCGGAGCACACGATCTACGGCCACCACTACAGTGGCGAGATCCACTTTGTCCACAAGGAGGACGGTGGCAGCAATCTCCTCGTCACGGGCATGCTCCTCAGCGCGAAGCCTGACGTCCAGGAGAACGCCTGGATCGAGAGTGCGTGGAACACGATCAACCAAGGCGAAGAGGGTGCGGTCGTGCCAGTGAACCTCGGGTACGTAATCTCACAGCACGTGTGTGTAATCGCCAGTCGACGAGTGTACTAATTTTCTGGTGATTTCTGTACGGTAGCATCAACTATGTCGACCTGCTCAACGCCGTCGTCCACAAGAGCCACTTGTTCAACTACAAGGGCAGCTTGACCACGCCACCGTGCAGTGAGATCGTCAACTGGTGGGTCATCAACAACCCGCTCGAGATCTCGCTCGAAGAATTCCAGCGTCTCGCGGAGAAGTACAAGGACCGTCCGGCCGCCGACCACGGCCACGACAACCGCCCGACGCAGCCACTCAACGACCGCAAGGTGCTCTACTACTAAGCTACACAACCCACGAGGTGGTGAGCTGCTGCCAGTGGAGTTACGACCTCTCCTCGGCCAGCCCAGTGCCTGTCATTGGATTGTTGTATCTTGTCGCGTCAAAACCTGTTTTTCTAGCATCCCAAAAATACCATGTAAAAAGCCCTAAAAAATCTGTTTTCAACTGAGATCGAGCTGCCCATCACCCGGATTACCCAATCCAATGATGAGCCAATCGGGACATTTATCATAGTTCATAAAATAATTCATCGTTATTCACAGAAAAAAGGTCCGAGAAAGGCAACGAGTTGACGTCTGGACAAGCCACCAAGCAAGCCAGCGCGATGCAGAGCTTCACTTCGCATTCGACGCACCATCCCAGAAGCCCTCTAGCACACCAACGACCACAATGGCAGCCCAAGTCCCCACCAAGAAGTTTGCCAGCGGCCGTTCGATCCCAGCGCTCGGCCTTGGCGTCTTCCAGAGCCGCCCCGGCACAGAGACCTACAACGCCGTCTTGAGTGCATTGAAGCTGGGCTACCGCCACATCGACACAGCGGAAGGCTACGGAAACGAAGCGGACGTCGGCCGCGCGATCGTCGACTCTGGGGTCCCACGTGAAGTGATCTTCGTCACGACCAAGTACATCGCAGGCTCGTGGAGTTACAACGACACCATGCGTGCCGTCAAGCTGAGCGTGAAGCAGATCGGCGGTGGATACGTCGACCTCTTCCTGCTTCATGCGCCAGCAAGTTCGTTCCGTCGTGCGGACGCATGGCGTGCGCTGGAGGATGCGCAGACTGAAGGACTTGTCCGTGATATCGGCGTCTCGAACTTTGGCGTCGGCCACTTGAAGAAGCTCGCTGAGAGCTGGCGTGTCAAGCCCGTGCTGAACCAGATCGAACTG
>JAADWY010000535.1:0-22508 GCA_023336355.1 Pythium dissotocum
CCGCGACAGATCAGCCAGCGCGTACTCGCGAAAGAGCTTGCGGTAGTACCGTACACTCATGCGGACCTGCCAGTCGCTGACACCACGCTCCAAATCGGCTTCTTCGTCGCGAATGAACTGGAAATGGCGCTGCAGAACAGAAATATCGTGGCTGGCGACTGCAGGCGCGGCGTCCGCGGTCTCGTGCAGTGTCTGGGAGGCCCGGTAGATGTGCATGAGCTCGTCGTGTCTGGGGATTTACAACAAGGAAAAGCGATTTACAACAAGGAAAAACATCAGTTTCTACTCGAATATAGGGTCTTTTCCGACAAAAAGAGCGAAGTCTGGTAGCTGAAATCCTGCGCATTCGTTCAATCACCTTTGATGTGCTGCTTGATTGTCGCTCCCAGTGCTAGACGCGCGCATATCATAGCGACGGCGTGACGCCATTTTCGTCGTCTTCACACAGTTCCAACAGCTCAAACAGCGTCCAATCAGAACAGCGTGGTAACAGATCTAAAGATGATGATTGGTTTAAATTTAGTCATCAAACGATTCTGATTGGCTCGCTGTTGGCCACCACGAACCGCTGACAGTGAAGAGCGCACTTCCGATCTGAAAACTTGGACGTGGCCACAATGGTGAAGGAGAAATGGACGGATGATGAGACTTCGCGTTTGTTGGTGTTCTGGTTGGAGCATCTTGAAGACTACAAGAGGCACAAGACGCCCTTCTACGAAGCCGCCGCGGAAGAGATCGGAACGAAGCAGCCAAAGTCCGTCAAGAACCGCTGCGAGCATCTCGATCGAAAGTACACGGCGCTCAAGGCGAAAGTCAACGCGTCGTTCTCTGGAGGGCGAGAGAAGAATGGGCCGGTGCATCGCGTGGCGATTATAACAGAGCTCAAGTGGTATTATGAGCTGGACGACATCCTTCAGGACGTTAGTGAGTATCCGCCCAAGGCCGTTTATTATCGATACGACTGCATTCGTCCCCACTGGCCTAGAAGTATACAACGGCCTACAGGCTGCTGCCACTGAGAAAGTACAGCCAACGAGACCCCTTCGAGCTGACGCTCCAGAAGCCAATGAGCTTCTAGTAAGTGCAGCTCCGACTTGTGATGCTCCGGTGAATGATCAGGCCAGTGAGGATCCTGCCGTGACTAGTCCACGGCAGGAGAGTCCACCGTCCAGCGAGAACCCCCGCCACAAGCGCAAAACCTGCGAGCCGTCGGTCGCAAAGATTCTACTGCATTTGGGTGAGAGGACTCTGGAGCTGGAGAGGAGCAGGTTGGATCTCAAGCAGAAACAGTTTGAGTTTGAGATGCTGGCGAGAAGAGAAGAGATGGCGTTCAGACGTGAGGAAGCGGAACAAAGACGACGCGAGTTTGAGCTCATGTATCAAGCGGCTCAGGCCCAGTACGAGCTGGAGAAGATGAGATTGGAGGCAAAGCTAAGCAAGATCAGTCGAAAAGAGTAAGGTGCAGGTGTAAGAACTGTTGATTTGTTGATATCCGATCAACGGCATCCATATATAACCTTACACATTCCATATTTCATGATTTGGTGCAGTAAATACCGGTAACAAACCGGTATTTCAGTTGTTGAGAAATGGCTGTCCACATGCAACATCACCAATATTGGTGACGGAGGGACACGACAACATGGCGAGCGGCGGCGAGAACGTGAGCCTGGCGGAGCTGCAGCAGCGGCTCGTGACCTTCAGCGAGCAGCTCCAGAGCATCCACGAGCTGCTACAGAGTGATCCGGACAACTCCGAGTTCCTGACGATCGCGCAAGACCTCGTGGAAGTCATTCGTCTGACCAAGGAAATGGTGCGTCCTCCATCCATTATCTCTGCTTCTAGGCCGCTTCCACAGCCCACAAGGCATCACTAACACGCGTGTGATGCAGATTGACTTGAAAGTGAGTGCTCCTGCCTCAAACAAGGCCGTTTCTGCCTCTCCAGAGCCTCGAGAAGACCGGAAACGCGACTCCGAAGCCCCTGAGATCGGTTCGTGCTCGTGGATTTCACTATGGCTCTGCAGGAACAGCGCTAATTCCGACTCTGTTTATGGTGTGATGTCTGTAGAGTTCTCTCCTGGCTCGATCTGCGAGGCGCTGTCCAAGGACGTGTGGTTCCCAGCGTACATCGAGTCGCTCACGGCCCGCGACACGTACAACGTCCACTACTTGGGCTTTGGCAACAAGGACGAGCTGCCTGCGACGTCACTACGCCACGTGGATCGTCCGGACGACGCCAGTGAGTTGCCTGGTTGCGAGCAGATCACGGTGGGCTTCAAATGCCGCGCGAAATACTACGTCGACAGCCAGTACTACACGGCGCAGGTCACGGCGACGACGGCCCACGGGTTCCAGGTGCTGTTTGACGGCTACGGCAACTCCGAGGAAGTGCCGTACGAGTACATGCGGCCTCTCGCTGAAGCTGAAGGCCCGTCGCAGTCTGCAGTAGCTGCTAGTAGCCACAGCGATGCTGTCGGTACACAGTCACAGGCCTCGTCGTTCGCGTCAGCTACTACTAGCGTGCAGTCAGCAGTGAAGCCGAGGGATGCGGTGGTCGCCAAGGCCATCAAGGTGCCGGAGAACTTGCAGGTTCTGCCGACGGACTCGGAGGCTGAGAAGGAGCGCAAGCGCAAGCGGCTCAAGCACATCCAGAAGCTCAACAAGCAGATCGAAGTGGACAACACGCACAACCTCAAGCAGCATGACTGGAAGTCGTTCCAGCACAAGGCCATCAAGAAGGGCACGGTCAAGGGCAGCGGCGCGTTGTCCAAGCGTGGCAGCATGTTCGCGTCGCCCGACAGCGTCCAGGGCCGCGTGGGCGTCGTGGGTAGTGGTCAGGGCATGACCCAGTACGATGCCACGCGCAAGAAGATCAAGACGAGCCACTTGTCCAGCGCCCCGCGACTCTGAGAGAGAAAAAAAACGTGGTGGGTGGCATTCTGCTTTTGTTTATATACACAATGGGCGGCATTTTCTTCGCATTTCGGTTAACAATTGTCTGACTAACGCCGTGTCTTTGCTTCTCTTCACACTTGCTGGGCGATGGCACGGACACACGGGCGTTTGGTTTTGTTTTCTCTCTTTAGAACATGGGTTTCTTGAGTCAGTCGATTAACTGCGACGGCTTGTTGGCAGGGGCGAGTTGACGCTGCTCGACTGACGGAGCAGCGGCTCCGAGCCAAAGTGATGCCTGTCTCGCGGTCTCACCTCGGGGCTGTCGCGGTGACTGGAGGACGCTGCGACTGCCGTCGTGGCTGGAGACGGCGAGTAGGAATGGGAGTGGTCGCTGGTGATGGAATCGCGCGGCGGCGACGGAGACGGGTTGCTGATGGACCAGCCGTGGCCGCTTGTGGCTCCAGTCGCTGGCTGTCTGGAAGGCTGGAGGATCGGGATCGTCGGCGGCATGGATCCATCCATCGCCATCGAACTGAAGCTCGATGGGGAGACCACACGGATGGCGGACATGAGTGACACCGACGACCGCACGGACGACGCGGGTGACGAGCCTGGTGATGACGAGATCGCATCGTCGTCCAAGTCGTCCAAGTCGTCGTCCTCGCTACCTGCACCAGCAGCCGAGCCAAAGCCAGCACCTCCGGCTTGACGCGCACGGCGACGGCGACGGCGCTCACGGTCTTTCTTACGCTGGCGGCGAGCGAGTCGCATCTGGTGCTGCAGCTCGAGCTCTTTCATTTCCTGCTGACGTCGCATGGCTTCCGTCGTTTGCTGCAGGTACACGACGAGTCGTTCGAGACTCTGCTCGAAGCCGATCGACACGTTAAAGTGCTGCACGACACTGCGCGAGAACGTGTACCGCTTGGCGAGATCGATGGTCTGCAGCGACAGCATGAGCGGCACGATGAGCTTGCCGCGGTCTTCCGCGAACGCCAACTGGTCTGCAAGCATATCGCACTTGGCTGAGATGGGCGAGAGCACGACGATCACGGCTGTCGAGTCCAAGATCGCGTCCTTGGCGGCGAGCTGCCGCGCCTGCGCTGTCGTGGTGGCGGCCTCGCCTCCCGAGCCGTAGCCGGCACTCTGGTTGGTCGCTGTCGACTGCAGGCGTTGCAATTGACGTGGGCTTCTGTGGTGTGAAGCGTCAGCCGTGCTGCGTGGACCACTGTACTGGATCGAAGGCACCGACTGGTCGAGAATGCACCGCACGCCCTGCTTCTGGAGCGCCGAGCGGAGCCGCTGACAGAACGACAAGTGGTAGTCTCCGTGGGCGATGAACACGTACGCTGGTGGCGTCGCAGATGACGTCGTGGATCCGCGGAGTGGCTCCTCAGTGAGCAAGCCGTCATGGTCTCCGATACCGCCGTCATCCGACTCACGGTTACGAAGGTTACGGTGAGGTACACCGCACAACCCGCCAGCCTCACCATCCGACTGGTTCGCGTCACTGCCGTCTTCGTCCTCGCTCGAGCCAACCAAACCCCCGTCGTGGACCGTACTTCTCGCCTTCAGTAGCCGCTTCTGACGTTCCTGGCGCTGGACGCGCTTCACGCGGTGCTCTTCGATTTGGTCGTGGATGCCGTCCAGCAGAAGCCGCATGCAGTTACCGAAGATCTCGTCATCGTACTCGTGCTTGACCACGAGTGTCGGCTTGGCCACGACGCCGTCGTCGTGTTCCTCGGCAGCATCACGCGGATCTTGCTGCGCCAGGATCGCCTCGTCGTCGTCGATGCTGTCGCGGTTGCTGCTATTGTTGTTGCTACTTCCGGCGTGGCCACTTGGCTTCTTCTTCTTTGCCTTGGTATCTTCAGGCTCAATGACTTCGACCACGCGCTCGACAAACGCCGGGCGAAAGTCGACGATCTGTCGCGTCCACAAGTACACCTGGAGCTCCTCCGTCATCTGCATGTCTTCACACTGGATCGCGACAATCGGCACGTTGTGCATCTTGGCAAACGCCAGCTCCTTCATACACCACTGCGAGACAGGGTAGTCCACTGTGAGCAGCGCAAGCACGAGGGCACTCGAGCGGATACCCTGAGCGATCTCTTGGCGCCACACCGAGCCGCCCGTGATGCCACTGGGATCCATCGAGTCGATCCACGTCGTGATGTACGCTGCTTCGAGTGCGTCGCGCACTTTACGAGCCAACGCGCTGTGCGAATGGCAGTAGCTGATCATGACGTCGCGGTGGCCAGCCTCCTTCTTGATCGCGTACCGCAGCGACGACGAGACCGTGCAGTCCATGGCACGCTGGCCGACGTAGTTGACAGCCGTGAGACTCATACCTGCACGTACGAACAGGATCGCCGTGGCTTCGTTGTTCTTGCGCAGCGCCACGTGAAGCGCCGTGTCTCCGTTGGCCTCGCGGGTCGCGTACAAGTCGATGTGGTGGCTCTGCAGCAGCTCAAAGATCTCCGGGTCAAGCGTCTTCGCAGTCTGTGCCGACGTGAAGTCGTTGCCTCGCGTCGCCCCAGTGCCAGCCGTTTGCTCGGTGCGTGTCATGCGGCGGTGGTGGTCGCGGTGGTTCGCATCAGACGTGAACGCCTCGCTACTCGGACTCGCACACGTTCCAGCAGCGCAGATACACAGCAGAGGGTCACCTTGGATATCACGGACATTCACGTCAGCGCCGTACTTTAGTAGCACTTCCACGGTCTTGACGCGGTTCAAAAGACACGCCCACGTGAGCGGCGTACGCCCAAACGCGTCCTTAGCATCAACGTTGGCGCCAAATCGAAGCAGCAGCTTGACGATCTTGGATTGACCTCGGATCGCCGCCCAGTGGAGCGGCGTGCGACGGAAGAAGCCCGTCACCTTCTCACCAAACGTGTCGGGTAACGTGCCGTGTTCCAAGTAGAACCGCACTTCTTTCTTGAAGCCTCGCGCGCACGCGTCGTGGAGTGGCGTGAGTGCGACGTCGCCGCCGTATTTCTCGATCTCCATCGCGACAGCGTGGTTTCCGACGACGCGAGCGACTTCAAATGCCGTGAGGAAGTACCCGTCGCCAGGTACAAACACGGGGTTCGCGTCAGCGTCCAGCAGAAGCCGCGTACACTCCTTGTTGATCGCCCAGAAGAGAGGCGGTGTGCGAAACTTGCGGTGCGAGGACTCGGCCGACAGGTTCGGGTCCGCGCCGAAGCGAAGCAGCAGCAGCACCATGTCCGTGTTGCCCATGGACACGGCGACATGCAGTGGCGTGAGCAGTGTCGAGCAGAAGAGACCCACGGGTCCGAACACGAGCCGCGTCTTGTGGCGCGAGTAGTTGGACATGCGCAACATGGGCACGATGTCGAAAAAGAACCGGTAGATCCACGAGATGTTGAGCTTGAGCAGCTCCATCTTCTCGCCCTGGTGGATGTCGAACATGCCGTTCGACAGCAGCTCCTGCACGATCTCAGCGTTGTCAAACGCCACGGCAACGTGGAGTGGATTGCGCTGGCACTTGACAAACCGCTGGCCAAACACACTGTGCCAGAAGCCCGTGTTATCGTACCATTTGTGAGCAAAGTCCGGTCCGTCGAACTGCGTCGCGGCGTCAATCTGCGTCCGTACTTCGTCGATTTCGCCGTACTTGGCAGCGTGGTACAGCTTGGTCTTGATCTCGTGGATCTGCTTACTCCGTGAGGACGCGAACCACGACAAGTGGAACGAATCTTCGACGTAGTCAAAGCGCGCGCGTCCAGGCACACAGCCACGCTGGTACAAAAAGTGCTCGTGCATGCGATGGAAGAGAATGATCTGGTTCCACCGCAGCACGTACGCGACGATGCCGATCGTTTGCGCCAGCAAGAACGTCAGGAACACGCCGACGGGCAGAGCGTCGGCACACCGCGCCGAGACGCTCCACAAGTCCGAGTGCTGAGACCGTGAGTCGGCGATCGCGGCCGCCGGGAAGAACATGGTCACGAAGATGTACACCAAGTACGGGATCTCGATGATCACGAGGACCTCGCAGGCCGTGAACAGGTACGTCTTCTTGAGCTTGGGGTGGTCGTCGTCGTGGACGACTGCGCCGTCAGCAGCCGCCGCTGTGGCCACTGGAGCCCCCGTGGCGTCCATGCCGCCTAGCGGCTCAATGCCCAGTGCGCCGTTCACAGGCGCCTTGTTGAGCTCTCGCTTGGCGAGTGGCTTGACGCGCTTGAACAGCTTGAACAGCGAGAAGTTGAACGCCGGGATACACAGCAACGCGTTGCCCAGGAGCGAAAACGAAAAAAAGTCGAGAAACTCGCTGGAAAACTCGTGGCACTCTTTCTGCTGCGACTTGGTGAGCAGCGACGTGAGCACGGCGTCGTTGATGAGCAGCCTGAGCACGTAGATCACGAGGATGAGCGTCGTGTTGGAGATCATGGGCGCACACAAAAACGTGTTGTCGTCGCCCTTGAAGCCCGGCAGCAAATGCGTCACAAACCGCCGCACGCGCGTGTACAACCACCACATGCGACGCGCCTGCAGGCGTCCACGGCCGTCAATATAGTAATGAGACGACGGGCAGTTGAGCATGGCGGCCGTGGACGAGCCATGGGCGTGGCCGTGATGCCCCTGGCCGTGGCGTTTGCCATGAGGGTGCGAGTGCGAGTGCGAGTGGCCGTGGGACGCCTCCGAGCCGTTCTCGTGGGACGTCGTGGACGGATTGCTGCCGTTGGTCTTGTCACTGGCCATGCTCATGAGCCGCTGGCTGCGGAACTGGCCCATACTGCGCATGTGCTGGATCCCCGGACGCTGAAGCACTGGACGCTGGATTTCTGTGGATCCTCTGGATCCTCCGGACGCCGCGGACGCTGGAGACGGCAGTGGCGACGACGAGCGCGTGGACTGCGAGTGGGACAGCGTGCGGAACTGGAGTGCGCGCTGCTGGCGGTCGTGGTTGTGGACGAGGTCGGCCACGCGCGCGACAGTCTCCTGCAAAGCCCGCGGCGACTGGAAGTGCACGAACGCCTGGCGCGAGTGGTCGTCGTCGTCGCTGAGGTGGTCGACGTCGATGGTGAAGCCGCCGTCGGCGTGGTGCACGCGCGCGGGGGCCGACGCCGCGTCGACCATCTCGTCGTAGGACCGCGAGAGCTCCGAGTCCAGGAGCTCGTCGTGGTTAGTCCTCCAGGACGACGCGTCTAAGCGCGGCGATCGCGACGGCATTTCCGTTAGCTCTTTTCGTTAGCTCTGGTCTATCCGGATAATGTGCGCTGATAGACCCGATGAGATGTCGATCAGCCCAAAGACGTTAGTAACAGACGCGGCCGTCGGCTGGTGGTGCATATGCCGCGAGGACACGAAGAGAATCCAGAAGAACTAACGAGATGACCCGGATGAGGGGACGCGGACTAAACAGATAGACGTCGTGGCGGCGGCGATCTTCCCCTTGTCGGCTCGCGCAGTTAGACCACTTGAAGTGAACGATGCGAGTCTAAAGCGTAGATGCCGCGTTCTGTGTGTGTGTCCAGTCGGTCCACAAGGACTCTGGCGTCCAGCTGCGCTGGCAGTCTAAACAGTTCGAGAGTCCATGGGGTTGCTGGATGTGGGGGCTCTCACCGCGGTCTTAGTTCTCAGGAAACGATCTTATTAGTAGCCCCCTGCACCCAATGATGGTTCAGCAATATTTGTCAACTCCCTGCTTTGATTGGAACGAAACAGAAATCAACTCATTATTCAGTCAATTTCATTGGTCAAAAATGAATCGGCCAACGTTCAAAGTGCGGGTAGGGCAGTGGGATCCCATTCTGTAACGTCTCCACTATTTCAGTACTTCATCTTCGCATGGAGCTCTCCACATGGCTACACTTTTCACCTTCAAGTCTCACGTGTCAGAAATCTCACTGTCCAAAGCCTATTGGTAGCCACAGTGCGGTGGTCTCCACATCCTGTGGGTACACGACATTGAGAGAAACAGTACTGTAGTGGCGCTTCTGCATTGAGTGGTTCGTCAGTGTGTTCGTTCCAATGGGACGGATACTGTACTTGATCAAATTTCGAGGCGCCGTAGACGCCATTTACTGTCCACTATCACCCACACTAGTTTATAAGATACGCACTGTGCGATCGTCGGTCGGATCCCTTGATATACTCGACGTACTGTACTGTACTTCACGCTCGTAGTTACACAGCTGTGCTGCCGGAGCGTTCATGTGCGGCACGAACAGCCTCGATGGTCGAGGACTCGTCCGAGCCCCGCTCCAGAATGCTCACGGACGCACCAGATGTGGACATGATGGACGACAGGCGGCCAGGCCGCGACTGGTACACGGGTCGCAGGCCAAAGGCAGGTGAACGCTGCTCGCCCGACATGATCTCCTGCTCGCTCGAGTGGAAGCTGCGGCTGCTGTCCATCAGATACTGCTGCTCGCTGACCGAACGGTGCATTTCCGGAAGCCGCACTTCGTACTCCAAGTCGTCGTCTTCGTCTTCTTCCTCCAACGCAAGACTGACGACGTCCTCGTCGTCCAACTCGTCATCGTCGTCGTCCGTGATGCGTCGCATCAGAGACGAGAAGTTGCCCAGCATGGCTTGCTGCAAGCTCATATCCGAGTTCAACGATCGCAGTTGTGGCGAGTCCACACCGGTGATCGAATGAGAGCTCACGAACGACGCGTTTCTTCGAACAGACGTAGCTGCTTCCACTCCCCAGCCACCACGACTGCTGCTGGTAGCGCTCATGTTGTCGCCGCCTCCCGTCATACTCGCCACGCTTTGCCGCCGCCGAATGCTGACGTCGCTTGGACCAAACGAAGTGAAAGCATCGCCTTCATCGTAACCGCCGAATGAGGAAACCTGGCCGAGGCTCAAGGTCTTGGGCATTCTCCTGGTCTCTGGCTCGACGGAAATACCGTAAATCTCCTCACGTAGCGCAGCCAAGACATCGTTCAGTGACTTTTCGAAGCCGATCATGTCACCGCCAGTGAAGAAGTGGAAGAAGTCGCTGCGCGAGAGGGAATACTTCATGTCGAGGCTGAACTCGAGCGGATTGACGACCACGGGGATGATCTTCTTGCCCTTGTCCTCAGCGAACGCGAGCTGGTCTTTCACAAGCTGGGTCCGCAGGGTCTTCTCCGACAGAATCACAACGAACGCCGAGCACTTCAGGATCGCCTCCTTTGCATCGTGAATCCGCGTCAGCATGTCCTCGTTCCTTTGGTTCTCGGTGTCGTTTTCACTCGCAACAGTGAGGAGTTCTTTGGACGAAGGCTGCTTTCGTGGTGGCGAGGTGATTCCGCCGTCGGTTCCTGTTCTCGAGCCCATGCGGTCGATTCGGCGGCGCCGATCAACGTAGCAGTGCAGACCACCTTCTCGACAGAGCGCAGCACAGAGCTGCTTCACGAACGACGTGTGCCAGTCTCCGTGGCAAATGAACACGAACTGCTGACCACCATCCACCACTTCTTCGACCTCTTTGAAGGTTTCGAGTACCGAACCGTTGCCGACCGTGACGGACCGAGGCTGCTGATGCTCGTAGTATCCGTTCGAGTTCAGAATGATACTCCCCGTCAGGTCGTTCATACCGAGACCACGGAAGCTCGCGTCTGCGCCATTGCCCACACCGACGAAGCTACCATTTGAGCTCAGCATCGATTCGGTCAGGTTAAAGAGTTGCGGATCAGACGACTGACCAGCCCGGTTGCGCGAACGTTCGTTGAGCTGGTATCCGCCCATGTTCGCCGATGAAAAAAGGTACTCGTCTCGCCGGCCACTCTCCAACATTAGCTTCTCTTGCAGCATTGCCGCAGGCGCGCGCTCGTCGAACTGACCACCAGAGTACGGGGCAATGCCACCAATATTCGTGGAGCTGCCTTGGTTCCACGCACCGCGAGAACGAATGCCCGAGCCTCCCAACGTCGTTCCTCCGAGCGCACTGTTCAACACCGACCGGTTGCTGCCGCTCGTGTTCATCGTCGACGCCGTTGCTGCGCGGCCCAAGTTCTTACGAAGCACTTGCTCCTTGCGTTTCTCGATCTCATCACGCAAACCGTCGAGCAGGACGCGCATTTGGTTCTTGTACACATCCTCGTCGTAAGTATACTGGATATCTCGCTCGCCTACCCGCTGGATGGACGTGATCGCATCTTCGAAAGGCACAGTCTGTCGAGTGTACAGGTACACCTGAAGTTCTTCGGATACCTTCGCGTGCTCAGTCGAAATTGCCAGAACTGGAGTGCCGACTTGCTTGGCCAACGCCAGTTCCTTCATACACCACTGGGACTCGGCGTAGTCTTCCGTGAGAATACACAGAACCATGGCGGCATTCGAAACACCGCGAGCAATCTCCTCTCTCCACACGGCGCCACCACCGATGCCGCTTGGGTCCATAAGATCAAGCCACGTCGTGATGTTCGCGTCTTCCAGGCTCTTGCGAAGCTTGAGCGCGAACTCCTTGTGCGAATGCGTGTAGCTGATCATCACGTCACGGTTACCAGCAGCACGCTTGATCTCGAACTGGAGACGAGTCGACGTGGTGCAATCAATCGGGCGGAGACCCTCGTGGTTCATGCGCATGATATCGCCACCAACACTAAGCAAAGCCACGGCCGTCTGCAGATCATCCAGCTTGACCGCGATATGAAGCGCGGTATCACCCGTCGACGGTAACTGGTGATTGATATCTGCTTTGTGGCTCACAAGCACCTTGAACATCTCCGCAGTCGTTCCGCCGGCACACGCAGCACACAAAATCGGAGTCATTCCGCCTTCGTCGACAATGTTTGGATCGGCACCTTTTGCAAGCAAGGTCTTGACAGCCTCGACTTGATTGACACGAGCTGCCCAGTGCAAAGGTGTCCGTCCACGAGCGTCTTGCATGTCGGCGTTGGCGTGGGATACAAGGAGCAGTTCCACTGCGTCGATCGCACCGTTGACGCAGGCCCAGTGCAGAGGAGTACGTTTGTTCAAGCCAATGTACCCGAGCTCACCGAGACAATCCGGGTTCACTTTCTTGCGCAGATATTGACGGATACGAGTCGTGTCGTTCATCGCTGCTGCTGTGTGGAGGGGCGTGAGCGCGACATCTCCGCCCCAGTTCTCAAGCACTTGAGCAACCGCGTAGTTTCCGCGCAGGTACGCCATTTGCAAGACCGTGATGGTATTCATGTGACCAGGATCCGGGATCACGAGGTGGTTGGCACCTGCTGCGAGCAGCTCCTTGGCGATTTCAGGATGATCCGCGAGGAAGATAGGCGGCAAGCGCGACTCGTGGCGGTACGACGATCGCGAGCACATGTTCACATCTGCTCCATGCTGAAGCAGCCACCGAACGGCATCGACGCGACCGGTGGAGACCGCACAATGCAGCGGTGATACGAGCGTGGATTTGAAGAACGACGAGGCTCCGTACGTGTCTTCAGCAGACACGACTGGCTGGCGGATGAAATAACGAGCCACGTACCAGAAGATGTCGCCCGTGGAGAACCGCACACGAGAGATCTTGTCGTACGAGTTGACTGGGATGTTGGCTCGATACAGCAACTCCATAGCCGCGATGCTGCCATGGTACGCCGCCACATGCATGGGGTTCTTGGTCGACTTGCTAAAGAACCACATGTACAGCGAGGCGTCCGGGTACATTTCCTTGGCAAAGTCCGCACCGAGATGGTTCTTGGCGATACGCAGCGTACGCTTGAGTAACCGAATATCACCAAGCTGAGCTCCACGATATAGGCGCTTCCGTACAAACTCGACAATCTGTGACCGTGCCGGAGCCGCTGGCGTCGTCGCTGTTGCTGAGGCAGTGCCCACGGCTTCGTCTTTGACTGCAGCGAGTCGTTCAGCATTGTGTTTCTGTGCGATCTGCTCTTGGACGCGCTTGCGTCGTAGCTTGGAGCGGAGCATGTGGGCCTTCACGTCGCCCGTTTGGTCGGCCTCGGAGAACGCGCCGAGCTGCATCTTGAGGTGTTCACGGAACCGCATGAAGTACCGGATCTCGACGTAGATGAGCACGTACACAGCGATCGCGACAAAGCCAAAGCCGTACACGCCCGGGTTCTCCGAGCAGCCGAAGAGCTCGCCCACGACGGCGTGATACAGCGCGATGATCGCGACCAGACCCGTCATGAGGAACACGACCACGGCTGTCATTTCGCAGAACTGCAGGTAGATCGTGCGCTTGACCTTCTGGATGCGGCCGCCTCGACTGATGCGGTCTTCTCGCTTGAACGGCTCGAACATGGCGAATCCGGACGCTGGAAGGCCGAGGATGATCACGGCCGGCAGCAAATGGTACACCAGGGCGGCCAAGGAGATCGTGATGGCACAGCTATCCCCCCGCGTGAAGACGTTGGTGAACGGCGACGACACAAAGAACGAGCCGTCGTCATACTTGTCTCCTCTGCGGAATCCGTAAAAGAACACGAGCGCGATGGCGTCCACGACCACGATCAGCTGCATGATCCGCAGCAAGCGGATCGCAAAGTACGAGTTCATACGGAACGAACCGTGCAAGTATGTGCGCTGGGCGTTCTTCTTGGTCTCGTGGAGGCTTCCTCCGAGCATCGCGGGGCTCATACCCGTCCCCGTGATCGTGATGCCCGTCTCCAACGACTGCTGCGTCGCTGGGCTCATGCGCACGGTCTCGCTTGTACGGCGGTACATGCCAGTAGTGCTGCTCGATGCCGACCCAGAGTACAGTCGCTTCTGTGGGGGTGGGGCGTCGCCGTTCGGTAGTGTCGTGGTGGTGTACTGGATGGACTGGAGAAACGCGGCGTCGTTTCGCTCGCTTTCGGGCATGACGGCCGCGGTGCCGCGTCCGGATTGCCGCAGAGGCTCCAGATAGTCGCGCGTAGACGTTCGCGAGTGGTTTCCGGTCATATTTTCGTCAATATCGTCGTTTAAATCGTCATCTTCGTCATCGTTTCCGAACGGATCGAGTTCAGCCATGAGCTCCGATTCGAGCGTCGATTGCTGCCGTAAAAGCGCCGACGAAGACGCGGACGACGGCACAGGAAGCGGCGGAGGTGGCGGCCTTGCTTGGTGCGAGTGGGTACGAACGCCGAGCCTCAGGGCAGGCGACTGGACGCGCGCATAGTCGCCGTCGCTTGGCTCCATTTCCGATGGAGGGAAGGGAAGGCGCCTGATCCCGGGCGTGGGTGTAATGGACTGCAAGACGTGTTTTGTTGGCGATTGTTGTTGTCGTTGGAATAAAGTCGGAGCGATAAGGGCAACGAATATTAGCCAATGAAATGTTGGATTCGGACACTCTATTTGTAGTTTACCGCGGAATTTTTGAGGATTTGGGAATCGTTGACACTTGAGCGTTGAAGGGACGGGAATTGCAGAAGCAGCGTAGGTACACTTTCGTATCAGTGTTTCTGCTGGAGAGATTCTGGGAATGAGTACGTCCATTGGTATCTATGGAAACAAGAGTCACGCACAGAAGACCTCGCGGTGGAGTCTGCCCATGGCTTGAGCGCCGCTGTGCGTTGAGCTCAAGGTTGTGATGAACCAAAATGGGACGGAGCAGAATTCTTGACACCAGCCGGTTGGTAAATTACCGTAAGATTAGATAGACCGACGCTCGCCACACCAGCGTCACAACATGAGGTTCAATCGCCAGCCTTTCAGTTGAACTGATCGACGTCCAGAGTTTCTGACGCCAGACATGCCGTCAGTCAGTTTCCAGCTTGGAGTTTCTTCTCTCTCAGAGGTTGAAGATCTACCGTAGTAAATGGTTCAGACTCTGAGCCCATCGCCTCGTGGGTTCACAATTAGTCTCAGTATCATACAGAGTATGATACTGTAGAACCCTGCAGCCAACGTCGGTGGAGATATCTTCGCAAGACTAAGCTGGAAGTCCATGGTCTAAACATCGTTGTCTGGGAATGCCGTCGATTACACGACTGGGTTCCTCCATCATCAACTTGTTCATAAACCCGGCTTCGAAATGTGGACCAGATCAGGTTCATATCCGATATGCGTTCTTACCTGATACCAACGTTCCCAAACAGAAACAATTGGCGGAATCGAAGCCATCGAAAACGAACGAAAATGATGCGGACAACTGCGCCAGGCGGCGGCGCCGCGCGAGCGTCCTCCACGGCCACAGCACGACGCGGACAGGTTTTCGGCTTATCCAAGGAAGACGCAGACGACTACTACGATGTCGTCATGTCCAGTGACGACGAAGACACAGCGAGCGACGTAGAAACCGAACCAACAAATCCACCGGCGACTGAGCCGCAGGATGATGCGCAGCGCCTGGTGACTGAGCAGCCCCCTGCGACTGCCACATCGTCCACTAAAGTACTCAAGCACATCGGCAGTATATCGTATGCTGCTGCTGACAACGAGGCGGCTCCAGTGAAGCCGCGCGCTGTCGTGGCAGCGAAAGACGACGAGTTCAAACTCACGACAGCTCAGCTGGAGAGCCACACACAGCGGCGCTCGGCGCTGGAGATTGCACTGGACGCCGCCACGCACGCTGTGCTTCCGACGCCCAGTGGCGACGCGCCGTTTCGATTCGCCATGCAGCCGGGTGCGAGTGTGCAGTCCCCGGCACCGACCTTCTCGACCAATGGTACGTTTGTCATTGGACTGTTGAACCTCTGGTTGGACGAACTGACGATTCTTGACAATAGCAACTGCAGGCCACGCTCCGCAGCAGAGCGAGTACGCCAAGCGCAAGCCGGGGATCCCCTTGGCTGGCGTGACTGAGCTCGACAGCGATGACGATGACGAGGCGACCACGACAAATGAACCGGATCCGCTGTACGACGACGCGCTTGATGACGCCGACGAGAAATGGGTCCACGCCAACCTGCGTGAGTAATGCCCTGCCAGTCAGCATGGTGGTTGTGGAGGTGCAAGTCTGATTGTGGTTTGCGTATTGTCTTGACAAGGAGGAGGCACTGCCGGTGCCGGGGCTTCTGCGTCTACGGACGCGACGCTGTGCTGTCCGTGCTGCTTCGTGACCGTTTGTATGGATTGCCAGCGCCACGTCAAGTACCCGAACCAGTATCGAGCCCGCGTCGCCATGAACTGCCGAGTCAAGAAGGACGAGATCCTGACCTACGCCTCGTCGAACGGCCAGAGGCAAAACGCTCCCGGCCAGCAGCAGTGGAACTCGATGACACGAAGACTGGCGTCGGGACGAGCAGGAGGCGTGGCGTCGGCGATGCTGGGGGCGGACGAGTACTTTGGCGTCGTGTGCTCTGACTGCGGCACCACAGTGGGCGTGTACGATGCGCAAAGGACCTACCATTTCTTCAACATCTTACCCAGCAACTGCTAGTGGTCAAGACCGGCGTTTGGGTGAGAGGGTGGATTGGAAGCCTTTTTTGTGCTTGTTTTACTACACTGGTGGTGGGTTCCATTGCACAAAAACTCGAATCGAGTTCTCTTGCCTTGTTTTTCTTTTCTTCACGTTTGAATAGTCCACATGGACGATAGAAGACCCCTTCAGCGGCGAGGCTTGTTGTTGTTGCGTTTACGCCAGCGCAAGACCGACGTTCTGGACCTTGTCCGAGAGCTCCGCGATGAGCGTCTCCAGATGCTGCGCGGCCTGGGATCGATCACGAAGCTGCATCACTGCAAGCGCCAGTTTCTGCTGGATATCACGCAACTCGTCCAGCGCAGCTCGCGTGTTCAGCGTCTCCTCCGTCGCGAGCCACGTGCGAATCTGGTCCGTGATCTCTTCGGTCGTGGGGCGCTCCTCCGGATCGACGGCAGTCATACGCAGCACCATCGCCATCTCCTCTGGGAAGCGTTGCAACGCGATTTGCGGCACGACACCGTGACGCACGCCCGTCAGCACTTGAGACCGTTCCATCATCGTCGCGCACGGGTAGCACAGTTCCAGAAGGATGATGCCGAGAGCGAAGATGTCGGATTTGATCGAGTACTTGGCACTCTTGGCGAGCTGGTTCGCGGTTCCCTTAGAGCGGTTCCACGAGTAGCCGAGCTGCTCGGGCGACGCGTACGTGAAGGTTCCCAACGCCGTCGTGTGGTCTTCGTCAGTCATTGCTGCTGCGTGGTGGAAAGCCGCGGCGTCTGGAGCCTCCGAGATGATTGACTTCGACAGGCCAAAGTCTCCGATCTTTGCGATGTTGCCGTGGATGAAGATGTTGTCGGGCTTGAGGTCGCGGTGGATCACACCCGCTGCGTGCATATGCTGCACACCCTGGACAACACCTTCAAAGAGCTTCAATCCTTCGCGATGCTTGGTCATTTTCTCATCAGGTGAGGCGCGAGCTTCCACGGAGCCACGCAGCCACGACGTCAGGGTCGAGTGCACAACCTCACGCTCTTTCACAGGCTTTGGGGCCTTCGGCTTCATGGTCAAACGGTTGATGAGACGCTGGAATGAGTCACCTTCCTCGACTACCTCAGCTTCATCTTCAACGTCGTTCTTCGAGAAGGCGGCTGAGCCGCACAACTCCATTTGGATGTACAGAACGAGCTGCGTCTCCGGCAGCGAGGACGCCGAAGACGACGCCTCGCTTTCGTCTTCGCGGATTGCCTCCTGTACACCCTTGAGTGGCTGCCTGGAGATTGTTCGCATGAGCTCCTGTTCAGCTTCGGCGACGATCGACTGGCTGCGACTCACAGACGCTTCGGCAAACTGGAAGCCTCCCATGGATCCTTCAAACTGGCTCAGCGAGCCGACCGAGTAGCTGTTCTGCGAGAAGAAGGACGACGCCACCGAGTCTTCGCTATTACTCTCGCTTTCCGATGATGATGCTGCAGTCGCCTTAACCAACTCACCCGTCACGCTTGACTCGACAATCTCGTCCTCCAACCACGCTGTGTGGTAACGCACAACGTTTGCGTGTGGCCCCATGCCAGCCATGGCCTTGACTTCACGCAGAGCTTGGTGGAACGTCACGGAGTCACGCTGCAGAGCACGAGGGAGCATCACCTTCTTGATCGCGTATTCACATCCGTCCACACGACTGCGGACCTTGTACACCGTGCCTTGACCGCCTTCACCGAGAGTGCCCAAAACCTCAAACTCTTGTGCGAAGCGCGAGGCTCCACTTAAACTGAGAGCAGTGACGGATGACGACGCACGACGTCGCGCCTCATAAGCCGCTTGCTCGTCTTCCTCCTTGACAAGCTGGTCCACACCCTTGGCCTTGGACTTGGCAACGCTTCGCTCTTCACTCTCACGCTCCGTGGCCGTCTGAGCTGGAGCCGCGAGCGAGTAATCAGCGAACAACGCGACTGGCACGGTCTCTGTTGGCTCGATGTCTTCGGTCTTCACACTCTGCGGTGGCTTCTTCACCTGCGAGTTCACTGGCTTCTCCTCACGACGAGCAAAGAACGACGGCAGCCGGGGCGTTTGCGAGCCGAGCCACTCAGAGATCTTCTTCGGTTGTTGGAACAACGCGGACGAGGAGTACTGGTACGAGCCCAGCAGTCCGTCGCGCAACGCCGAGGCCGCCACGACGGCCACGGACGGACCGGACGCGGGGGCCGCCGTCTCCAACGACGAGGACGAACCACGAGTAGCATTCTGGAAGTAGCCGATGAACGGGTTGGTCTTGTCCACAGCCTTGGCTCGCTGCGTGAGGTGGTGGTCATGCTCCTGCTCTTGGTTCAGCATCGTGAGCTGCCCAGGCGTCGGGGCGCCATGGCGGTCACCGTGGCCAAGTCCCTTGCGGTCTCCGTTGACCATGGACGCGAGTGACGAGGCCGACGACGACGACGAGAGCGGGGTCGAAGACACAGCGCTGAGTGCCAACAGCGACGGCAAGCCCGAGTCTCCGTGGGCATCACCAATGCTGCTCTCGGTTGGGTTACTAGTCGGCGCCATGGACGACAGCGACGACGAGGAGGAGGATGGCGAGATATGGCGGCCGGTTATGTGGTACGCCGACGCCACGCGGCGCGCGCCTGGACGCGTGTTGCCATTCTTCGCGAGCCCGAACGCCAGTGCTGACTGCATGAGTCTTGCACGGCGACCGATCGACGTGCACTACAGAAACTGAGGCCGACGTCACGCGACGGACCGACCACACAGACAGAGAGACGCACAGGCAGATCACTGGAAGAAGAAGAGAAAGGCAACGCGTGGGCACGCAAGCGTTCACGGGGACGGGGGGCTAGTGTCCTCTAATCTACGGCGTCAAGATGGAGCGATTGCAGTCGGTTCGTGGTGGTGTCCCAAGTGGCCAAACACCATGTGATTGAGGAGCTTCCTACGAAAACGAAGAGCTCCATAAACAAGAACCATCACTCCGACTGACACAGATGACACCCTAAACCACAAAATTTGATGGATCTGTTTATGGAATATATTATGTTTAGACTTATTTTAGGACTGCGACGCTCTATTTTAGTACATGCTCGTGATGCCTCCAGTTGGCCGAAGTGGATTGGATGCGCCACCAACGGCAACGGATTGACTTCTGAAACGTATGGAGACGGGTGTTGAAGTTGTAGTTTGCAGTTTGCGCGTGCCGGATTTTTGTGACGTCATGCTCCTCATCTCCCGGCAAACTTCATGCGTTGGTGAATTAGGAGCTTCCTATTCGAGGAAATACGGTACCGTACCGTACGCCACCCAGCATTTTAGTTCCTCCTGCTTCCTCGGCACGCGCCATTTTTGTCCTTTAGACGCGGGCGGTGTCCCAAGCCTTCGCGTCATATCTAAGACCTTCGACCGTCGACGCGCGGCTCGCGGTGGTCAGTTAGGAAGACCATCAGTCCTCGTTTAGACAACGTGACAATCCAGTAGAGCACCTACCCCTACCGAAGAACAATCTCGACCACCTGGATTCGAGTGGTGTCCACTATTTTAGGTGATGTTGTAAGTGGCGTGGTACACACTATATCTTTGATCGTGTGGCGGTTGAAGCAAGCAGCTCGAAAATGGCAGCACGACGACAAGTGCGGTACGAAGAGTATGCGGCCCACGGGCTTGCAGAGGACGCCCACAGAGATGACGATAGAGCCAAGCGTATAGCGCCACCACGTAGTGTGACTCGCGGATCTACTGGTGCCAAGAGCTCCCACCCACCCACGAACTCGGCCGCGACGTCGCATCGCCAAAACGACGCGTACATGGAGGCGTTTGACACGGCGTACGAGGATCTCGTGCAGAAGCACGGGGGTATGACGATCAGCGACACCAACAAGCAACACAAGAGACTACAGGACGCCGTGCCGGCGCGTCTAAAGAAGGACAACGCCACGAGAGAGCAGGAGACGGTGCCGATGACGCGTGGTGGAGAGCTCAGTGGTTCGTGGGTCACAGGACCAGCGTCACCGGAAGGCATGGTCCACAGCGTGTCGGCTCAGCCCATCATGTGCATGAGTATGAGTCCAGATGAGAAGGAGATCGCCGTCGGAAGCAGCGACCACGCCGTGTACACGATCCCTGTGTCTCGCAGTAACGGGGCCAAGTCACTGTTCTCCGGAACGCGGCCACGCACGCTGTACACCAAGAAATTCGGCCACACAGAGTGGGTCACGTGCTCCACGTACTTGGAAAACAACTGCCTTGTGACGGGCGGCATGGACAGCAAGATCTGTCTGTGGGACGCCTCTGCTGTCAAGTGTGAGGACTTCGTGGGCCACTCTGGGTCCATTACGCTGGTGAGACCACTGGGAGATGGTGGTCTAGTACTCAGTGCAAGCTACGACAAGACCGTGCGGGTCTGGAACCTGGGATCCAAGGGTAAGGGTAGTCGTGATTTGGGCTCCATGAAAGTGGGCAGCGCTCCGATACTGGACGCATCCATGCTAGTAAAGACCGACAGTGGCGACGCGACCCCAGGTGTGATCACCGGTGATCGGGACGGCAACGTGCATCTCTTGGATCTGGACGCGGACAAAGTCACGCGGAAGATCGCTGGTGCCCACATGGGTCACACGACCAGCGTGTTGGCGAGTCGCTTCGATCAGAGCGCCTTGTGTTTCAGTGGCGGCCAGGATGGCACTGTTCGAGTGTGGGATCTACGCCAGTCGAGTCTTGCTCCAGCCCACGCGTTGGAGTTGCACGTGGACCGCAAGAGCGGCAAGGCTGGAGCTGTTGGGTTCCTGCAAGAGCCTGTTGACGACGGCAACGTCTTGATCACCGGTGGGGCCGATGGCACGATCAAAGTGCTGGACAAGCGCAAGTCGTTCAAGACGCTGTTCAACTTCACTGAGCACATGGACTTCATCTACTCCATGCACATCCGCGGACAGCTCTGCTTCAGTGGCGCAGGCAACGGCATGCTGCACGTCCACGATTGGAAGCAAGGCAAGCTGTTGTACGGACTGGGTGCCAACAAGGCCGCTGTACGAGCCATCGAGACGACGGCGAGCCAGTTGATCGCTGCGGGTGATGACGGCTCCGTGATGATCTACGATATGCTGTGAGCCTACCCTGAGCTAACAAGAGCAAGTTTGTATGGATGTGCATGTTGTACTTACATTGTTAATCGTCCAGACTCAGCTCATCAACCGACACAGCGACAGCCGCCGTGGTAGTGGCCGTAGCCGCTTCCGTCGACGGCTCACTTTCCTCCGTCTTCTCTTCCTGCGGGTACGTCGGCACGTTCATGATCGTGGACACGATGGGCATGGCCTTGGTCTTGAGGATCAGATCCACACGGCTCTTGGTGAGCTTGATGGACGGCGTGACCCACGTGCCGCACGAACACTGCGAGCCGGCCCAGTCAAACGACCCGACGCGGGTCTGGCACTTGTCATTCGGGCACTTGATCTTGCCCTCGGCGAGCATGTCCTCGTCCATCCAGTCCAACTGGTCGGCGAGGAAGAACGACGCGCAGCCGTCCACGTACAAAACGCCTTTCTTGACCTGCGACTTGTTCTTGGCGTCTTTCAGAAGCTGCAATTAATTCACCACAGGAAGAGTTAGCGGACGGCGTTAGCGATTGCATGAAGAGCTACGGGACTTACCCGACGCGCTTGGATCTGGTGGCGCTCAGGCGAGTGCTCCATGATGTCGTTGCTCGTGAAGAGCACACGGCGGCAGTGCTTGCACGCATAGCGGTCGATCTCATCGACGTCGGCCATGATGATTTTACGTCTTCTTTCGTTTGGGTGCTCTCGGTTGAATGGCTCATGCAACAACCTGTCGAATGCAATGAACAATATCCGTTTATAGAGGCCTTAGTAACTTCATTAGAGAACTCTCATAATGGGTTCACAAATCCTCGATGGAATGTCACGGCACTATGGAGAGCATTGGCGTGCCATTCGTCCAAACCAAGCAGCAAAATGTCGTCCCGCCATCGCTCGGATATGCGCGCGTCTAACACCAGAGGTGACGCACAAGCAGCTCATCAAAGGTGTGTAAACGAATGCTCAGTATACCAGCTACCAGACATCGCTGTTTTGTCGAAAATGACCCAATATTCGTATAGAAACTGACGCCTTTCCCCACTCACCATCCCCAGACACGACGAGCTCATGCACATCTACCGGGCCTCCCAGACACTGCACGAGACCGCGGACGCCGCGCCTGCAGTCGCCAGCCACGATATGTCTGTTCTGCAGCGCCATTTCCAGTTCATTCGCGACGAAGAAGCCGATTTGGAGCGTGGTGTCAGCGACTGGCAGGTCCGCATGAGTGTACGGTACTACCGCAAGCTCTTTCGCGAGTACGCGCTGGCTGATCTGTCGCGG
>JAADWY010000536.1:0-22485 GCA_023336355.1 Pythium dissotocum
AGAACGTCTTCCACTACACGTGCCGTGAGTCTGGCTCGTCGTGTGTGCCACCAGGCCAGAATACCATGTACTCGGGTGACAATGGAGCCGCCGAGAACAGCATCCTGTGTGGCGACTCGATTCCATTGCCCAACTACCTCATGGCCGGTGACTACGTACTGCAGTGGACGTGGATGAGCGCCGGCTCGAGCTACGGCCACATCTCGTGGGCCAACGAACAGTACCGCTCGTGCGCTGACCTAAAGTTTAAGTTTACGGTCGCTGGTACGGGCTCCAAGCCTTCGTGGAGAAGTGCAGTGGCTCGAGTACGGCGGCCAACGACAGCGACGGCAACGCCACCGTGAAGCCTGCTGGTAACTCCGCGTCGGGTGCTAGTCCAACGGTGGCTCCGTCGTCGGGCTCCAGCTCAAAGACTTCCAAGCCGAAGAACACCAAGGCGTCCAAGGCGACGTCCACGGGCACCAAGACTGAGTGGCAGTACTGCTCCATGAACGCCGAGTGTGCCAACAACTGCTGCTCCAAGAAGTTCTCGGACGACGGCATGCTCAAGTGCACGCCTGGAGGCTGCTAAGGTAGTTGTTCGTACACGAGGAGAGTAGGAAAATGAACTTGTGTGCAGTGATGTGAAGTTGCTTCCTAATTTGATGTTGGATCCCATTTTGAGCTGTCCATCTTGGACGTTCTATGTGCAATCGGATGGCTGTATTTCCCGACTCTTCCTGACTGGATTCAACTCACTCCTCTACTGTCAAAACCTTCACGGTGAGGACTCGCTGACAGAGGAACTACAGTAATATTACG
The DNA here is from genome assembly GCA_023336355.1 of Pythium dissotocum. Lineage (NCBI taxonomy): Eukaryota > Oomycota > Peronosporomycetes > Pythiales > Pythiaceae > Pythium > Pythium dissotocum. The sequence goes on from JAADWY010000536.1 coordinate 802, forward strand.
TTCGCTGTATGTGGTGTGTTGTGTGTGTTTAATGACTTACCGCCAGACAGGGATCCCCTCCCTCTGTCCGTCAAGATGACACCAACACGGGAAGTGCGAGACCTTGGATCAAGCGACTTCATTGGCTCGATTTGATCGCAACTGAGATCCGTTCTGTCTCTTCCTGGATGTGGACGCCAACTGGGCGGGGCATTTCTGGTCTGGGAACAAACTGAAGGACGTCCAAGTCTTGAAGTGATCCAGGTGCTGTGTTTGGGGATCCCAGTCTCATGAAAAGGCACGGTCTCCGCTTCTACTATACAGGTGCTTTCTGTGAACCGGACGAACTGGATGCTCTTCAAACATGTAGTGTCCCCGCTGAAATCGTACCAGGTTCTGTGGCCTCTGCCTCCTCATTCTCGGATTTGCCGTGTTCCAATCACCCGCCTCTGTCTGCTTCAGTCACCCCCCACCGAACCATGAAGATCGCTGCGATCACCCTCTCGTCGATCTGCGTCCTCGCATCGCTTCTCACCGGCACCGTCGACGGTCACGGTTGGTTGATTGAGCCAAAGTCCAGAGAGACGGGCTCGCGCACTGATGAGAACGGATCTGTTGGATGTCCAAGCAACACGCCAGGCCAGTCCACGTCGGTGCAGCCAGGAGGCTTGCTCAAGGTGCGATACCCTCGCAACAACCACATCGGCGGCTTCATCCGCTGGGCGATCGTGCCTCGTGGTCAGGAATCCAAGGCGGCTTTCGACCAGAACGTCTTCCACTACACGTGCCGTGAGTCGGGATCATCGTGTGTGCCGCCAGGCAAGAACGATGTGTACTCGGGTGACAATGGCGCTGACGCCAACAGCATCCTGTGTGGCGACACGATCCCACTTCCAAACCATCTCCAGGCTGGTGACTACGTGCTGCAGTGGACGTGGATGAGCGCCGGTTCAAGCTACGGCAAGATCTCGTGGGCCAACGAGCAGTACCGCTCGTGCGCTGACCTCAAGTTCACGGTCGCAGGCACGGGCACGAAGCCGTCGTGTCCTTCCTTCGTTGGTGGAGACCGTGTCACGAAGCTGCAAGGCAAGGGCAACAACCAGTGCTTCTACTTCTACAACAACGACATGGTCACGTCGGTCTTCAAGGGCGAGGAGAGCAAGCGGGACGAGTACTACAAGTACGGAAGGCCAGCGCAAGTGGAGAAGTGTGCCGGAGGAGGCGGTGGAGGCCAGGCCAGCGATGAGGACAAAGGAAACGCCAAGGTCAAGCCCGCCAATGACGACGACTTCACGGCCGCGAAGAACCGAACGAGCACACCAGCGCAGTCAGGAAACAAGGGCCAGTGGGAGTTCTGCGCCGTGAACTCGGAGTGCGCCAACAACTGTTGCTCCAAGAAGTTCTCCGACGACGGTAAGCTGAAGTGCACGCCGGGTGGCTGCTAGGCTCGATTCCTCATGACCGTCAGACTCCCCGAGGTCGTCGCTATCAGGTTCCTACATGTAGCCCAAGAAGTATGAGTCAAAGGTCGAAATATCATACATAGTGTTACCGTTTTTCGTGTCACTAGAACCGCAGCTGGTCGTTCGGATTGATCTCCGTCCACCCAGTCATCTCCGTGTCGGCCAAGCGGAAGTCGCCGTCCATTTCCACGCAGTTGCGGATCGCGTACAGCAACTGCTTGCGGCAGATCTCGTCGCTCGAGTACCGAGGAAGCTGCAGCGCGAAGAAGCACGTGTGCGACTTGGGCAGTTGGCCGTCCGCTGATGCGTTGCTGGCTGCTGAGCTCGACGTTGTTTCACTGCCGCTCGTAGATGAAGCCAGCGACTGGATCTTGAACTTCTGATGGAACTGCGCCGTCCCCACAGGCAGCCGCGACCGCGCCCACACAAACCGTAGAAACGCGCGCTTGTCTTCTTCCTCCATGCTGCCGAGCACACGCCAAAAACGCTGGATGAACTCGTCCTTGGGCGTCAAGTCTTCGTCATACTCAGTGTTCTGCTTGAGCAGCTCGACGTCCACTTCTGCGACGCCACACATTCGCTTCTCCAGCTCTTGCCACGTCAGCAGACTCAGTGCTGCGACTGGGATGATCGAGTGGATGCCTTGCTTGATCACATTCACAACTTCGCGTGTCTCGTTGCGACGAGCTTCAAGCGCCAGCTCCAGATATTTCTCGACGTTCGCGATCGTGACGATCGTATCTTGGCCTCCTTCGCATAATGCCACCTGTCGACCATCGGAGAGATACGTTGTCATGCTCAAATCCATCGCAGCCAGCTCCTCTTCGAGTTCTTCTCGTCTTGTACTATCAGCACAGCGTGAGTACTCGTCGTGAAGCCCACGAAGCGTCTTGAGCAGCGTGTGGGCAACGAAGTCTGTCTCTTTCAACGAACTCAGCACCGCATTGTCGTCGTCTTCATCGTTCTCACCGACGAGCTGCTTCCACGCCGATACTGCGAGGTCGAGTCGCACACAAACACGCGTACGCAGGCAAATACCCAGCATTTGGCCCAAGAAATGGCACATTTCACTGAGCAGCTGACGCTTGACCTCAGCGTTCTCTGCCCAGCCACCACGAGTTGCAGGCGTGGAGGTCTCCGCCATCACACGAGCAGAGCCCACGTATCGAGAGCTCAACAAGCCGCCGTTCAGCACGAACTTGTCTCGGTTGGATCCCACGCCGTTTCGCCAGTTCGGACTCGGCATGAAGAACGGTAAGAAGCTCACACCGGAGGTCGCTTCGCTGCTGTTTGCACTGCCAGTCTCCTTCACATCTTGGCCTTCATCGCCCGTACAAATCATCTGCAGTTCCGCGAAGAACTGCGAGAAGAACTCACGGTACGGACCGCCGTAGTCGTCCACGCCCTCGCCTTCAAACTTGACCTTGAAGCTGCGTAGCTGGCCGTCATCCATTGGATGCGAGTACACCATCCGCAGCATTCTCAGCGGCAAGAAATGAAGCTCTTCAAACGCCTGGCCAAACATTGACAGCAACAGACTCTTTGTCGTGCCCGGGTGGCACTTCGCAGTCGCGGCTTTCGGTCGATTGATCAGCATCTGCGTGAGATCCTCCGGGTAATCGTACTCGTCATCGGCTTTCTTCGGGGAGTTGGCCGTCTTCTCCATCAGCGAAGTGAAGAAGTCGTTCTTGATGGACGTAAAGACGCTTCCACGACACTTGGTCAGCAGTCGGCACGGTGTTAATCCGGTTTCGGGTGCGAAATACTGCCACGTGAGATCGAAAAAGCCGATCACGCGACTCAAGTAAGCGTTGAAGAAGCGTAAGAAGCCCAGGCGTGCGAGCAGCTTGCGCTCCAGTTCTTCTCGTTTGAGTGTATCTCCATCAAATGCGAGTGTAACGCCGGCAGCTTGTTCGATATCGTTCGCCTTCTCACGGACAAGTCGAATGACTTCGCTAGGTGGCACATTCCACGGGCTGGTGCTGGCCGACTCGCAATGGTCATTGATGACCTGTAGGATTGCCCGATCAAGCTGCAGCGACCACAGTTTGTCCTGGACAAGACTCGCGAAAGCTGCCTCAGTCATTGCGTCTGAGGTTCCTTCATGTAGCGTAGTCGGGGTTCTTGCTTGCTGAGCGCTCGAGTCAGGAGTACGGGTTACCGAACGTGCTTGTTCAGCTTGTTCACCATTGTCGGGGCTTGCAGCATCAACGACAACGAGCGTCATCACCCTCAATCGCGACGGATGGACGTGCCACGCGCCACGCTCCGCGTCGACTTCGATCCACAGGCGACCATCCGCAACGCCAAGCACTCGTCCATTACCTCGTGGTGTTCTAACTCGATCTTCCGCTTTGAAACCGAACGCACTGCACGCTTGTGGTGTGGTTTCGACCCACAGCGCACTTCCCAAGCGTGTAATGACGTGGCGACCAGTGCCTTTGAGCCAGCCCATCGTCATTTCGTACGCTGAGCGCATGAGCTCTTGTCGAATTGGCTTCTTCGATTCCATGCTTTCCATGATTTCACATACGACGAGCGCCTCTTCCACGGTGCCTTCGTTAGAACTGACAGCTGAGCTGCTCGACTCGCTTGAGCTGGTCGTCACGTCAATTCCATCACCGCTCGGCAGCAACAGCGACACTTTCTGGTGACGCGAGTAGAACGCCACAGCAGGGAAGACCTCGTCCATGAGATTCTCAAACGCGACTCCAAGATCCACTCCGTTTTTGCTGAAGGCCAGCGTACCCAGCTCACAGTTGAGATGGACTCCGACGACGTCGCCTTCGCCAAAGCTGTCACCGTACACACGCAGTCGATTCCGCTGGTAATAAAGCGCTTTGTCGCCGATGAAGCCCCACGATTGGTCGTCAGCGCCGAGAAACGAGTCCAAGTTGGCTTGGCGGGTCGCGACGCCGATAAACAGATACGATGATGGAGTCTTCTCAACGCGGACGTGCCACTCGTGAACACCAGTGGCGAAGCTCTCAGTGGTTGTCACGGTTTTCCACATTTCGTTGCCAGAGTAGGTGGCTGTCAGCCCATCGTCGGAGATTTGCACGAGTGTACTTCGGCTCTTCTTCCGGTCGAAGCTCAGTTGTGGTCGACTTGGAGGGGCTGCTTCGGTGACAATTGGACTGGCGAGACACGAAGTCGCTATCGGAGGTGGAAACAGAGCAGTAGGAGAAGTCGCTGTGCCCGTGGTCGACGAGATCACGTTCAGTAAATGCAAGATCTCGACGTACGCTTGGAGATAGAGTGAGAAGATCGTGCGGTGCTGAACTTGTTCTCTTGAAAACCGATTCCTGGCTGCGTGCAGGAATCCCTCAATATCATTGGCAATCTGCTGAAGGAACTTCTTCAACACATCGTCCGGTTGGTGCCGCTGTACTTGACGTCGAAGTTGACGGAGAACGAGGCTCATGGTGGTGATCGCGAGATGCTTCATTGGCAAGTTGGTCGATCGCAGTGTCGATCGCAACCGCTGGAAAACGACGGCGACATAATCGCCCGAGGCGATTAGACGATTTGGTTGTTGCAGCAAGATCTCGAAGAGCCACTGCGTGAGCTCCACTGAGGGCTCATTGGCAACAACGCTGTCCGCTCGCCGCAGGTCACGCTGGGTCCAAAGGTAGGCTTCATATGCAGGGTTCTTGGCAGCCGCTTCCAACTCCACGATGGCGAAATCGAGTAAATGTCTGGTGACGGCACCGTCGGCATCCCCGCTGCGAGAGACTAGGCGCTGGATCGTCGCCTTCATCACGCCATCTACGCTGGTACTGTCGTCGCCATTCTGGACGTGGAACTGCTCTCCCCGAAGAAGAGTCAGCTTCAGGAACTTGGTGAACAAAGGCGACAGAACCACTGCTTCCACGTTGCTCTGCTCATCTTGTGAGCCGCTCTGGTTCCGGCTGAGCAGCGTGGCGAGGACTTGTCTCGCAGACACTACGATGAACGCGCGCTCCAATTCCACAAGCAAGTCTAGCACACCGGTCAACTCCAGGGACTCGACACGGGTCGTAAAATGCTCGATGGTGTCGCCAGCTTTGAGGTGCTGCTCTGGCGTCAGTTGTGGTTGTAAGTTCTCGTCCGCGTTGTTCTCTGCTGACGCGGTGCTTGATACTCCCGGATTGAGATGCTTCGCATCACCTCGCAATGCCGAGATGAGTTTCCCACGTGTGTTGGAGTCGAAACCACCGTCTTCAAAAGGAAAGTACATCTCACCGAAAATCTTCCGCCCCATTTCCTTGTCGTTAATGAAGTGCTGTGAAGCTGCCTCTGCTCGAAGTGGACTTGGCAGACTCTGAGCTCCAGTGCAAACGGTTTGTGCTGGCACGGACGTATCAATACCAATGGGCGGACTAGCAGGATTATCGACTCCATCGATCGACACGGCCACCCTCGCTTCTTCGCTCAGTTCCTCGCCATCTTCAAGATCGTCGTCTTCGTCTTCGTACGCCAACTTGTCCGTGCTTTCGTCTCGCTGCTTGTCCAACGACGTCTGGAGCCGACTGAGATAGTCCAGGTTATCGACGATCCACGCAGAAGCACCGACGATATCGTTTCGTGTCTGCTTCAATGCGAGAATGCACCATTCTTCAGGAAACCCCATCATCATGAGCTCGTCCACGAATTCCTGACGGTGTTCTTCGTCCGCCTCGTCCTCATCCTCATTCTCTTCGTCGTCCTCGTCATCGTCCTCATCGTCGTCGTCGCCATCTCTGTCGTCGGCGTTGTCGTCCTCGTCTGCATCACCCTCGACAAGCTCGCCACTTCCTGGCAGTTCATGTGGGTGTTCGTCTGCACTCGAGCCTTCGCCACTCCGCTGACTTGGTGGTGCCAACTCGTCCATGGGGCTTTCGAGCGCTAGATCAAGTCTACAGTCCATCTTCCGTGTCGTAGTAGCAGGATTTTCCAGCGACGATTCGTTTCTGGGTGCCACGGCGGCCTCCTTCACTTGCTGTTTCACGGACAAGTTCGGCGATGAAGTATCCTGATCTGACGCCACTCTGGTTGCGCTCTGGCGAGCACTGAGCCACTGAACCACCTCAGGCTCTGCTTGCTCCGCTAGTTCGACTAGCACGTGGTAGAGCCGTCTGCGGATGACCCATAGCCTGGCCTCGAGGTCAGCTAGCGCAGCAAATTTCGGATAGCCGTCGTTGTTGGTACCAATCTCCAGTAGCTGCTCGAGAACCTGCACGTTTTGGATCATGATCCTGGCGCCATTTGAAGTTGAAGCAGCTTCTAGAGCAGCGCGCATCACAAGACTCGAGCTCAGCCAACGGTCCAGCTCATCTGATCCAGTAGTTACTGAGCCTTCGACGGAACCAGCGATACTTTTGGTTGAGTGCAGCATCACGAAAAGTTGATCCACAATGCTGGAGAAGACACCATCACACGTCCGATCTGCGGAAAGTAGCGCAAGCTGTGATACTGCTGGTGTCGTCTGGATATCGTCGCGATGAAGTCTCACAAAAGGCCCAGACTCAGTGCCACGGTCGGTCGTTTCGTGCTGCTTGTGGGGATTCAACGAGGTACGACTCAAGACAATCTGGCGCTGATACGAAGCGCATTCGCTGTAAAGTCGGTCCATCCATGATCGCTCGCCGTCCTGAGGTCGACTGCGTGGCACTTCATCTACTGCGACGTACACCGTGTTTGAGCCCTTTTGAATCGCTGCGCTCGTTGGCCCGACGACCGACGCACTTATCTTCGCCTTGGCGTCGTCCAAAGCAATCATCACGGCTCGTTCGCGCGTTCCAGCAAGCTCTACGTTCGCTCCCGCAGTGAGAATCTCGGTCGCCCCGCCCAGCACGTAAAGGCACCCTGTGCGCAATATTACGCTGGACACGTCAGCTCCACTTGCGTGATCTTCAATATCATACTCGATCGATCGCCATACTTCGCGGGCCCACGAATTTGGAGATTTTTCAGACGCTTGGACCAGACTGCTGAGAAGATCTGATAACTCGTTTGCAAGCATCAATGTGCTCAAACCTCGTGGCTCCTGCTGCATCATGCGCTCAGCGGTCGAGTTGCGTAGTTCTGACGGTGACTGAGCTCCACTGCCACATGTGTCTCTTCTTGCCATACTGACAGGCAATGGGTACTGTGCGTAGAGGCGGCTGGTCTTGCAGCTTGGAGTTGATACACACGAGCCGATGATGTAGAGCACGTGATGAATGAACGAATACTTCTCGGCAGTAGGTGTCGTGGATACAGTATCGGACACAGCATCCGGTGGAACGAATAGTAGGATATGGCGAAGTAGCCGCAGACTGGAGAGCTGAAGAGAGTTGTGGCTGCTTCGCATGAAGATTCGCCATAGCTGTGCAGACCAAGACGGATCACGCAGGTGGACACGACCCTCGCTCGACTCGATCATCACTCGAAGCACCGCATGTAGCTGCAGCAGCTTCTGCGCTGCCTCAGGCACACTCGAGTCGGTTGCATCGCCAGAACTGAGCATCGCATCTTCCTTCACAGGTTTCTTCTCGTCGTACACGATGCGTACGTGAATAGGAGACAGCGATCGATTGTGGAAGCGAAAGTGGCTGAGAAGGCCATCAAAGCTTCGAACAACTGGCTTGGCACCTGACGGACTGGTCGCTAGCAGCGTCTTCGATGATGCTGTCGCTGCTAATAAGGCTGACAAGAACGCCATGGCCAGAGGTGCTCGAAGACGGCTTTCTGCGAGGCTCGGATCGTCGTTCGACCGGTTCACGTCACCAGGTAACGGGCCGATAATCGGTTGCTGGCGTCCAAAGCACATGTCCAGGTCCACTTTTCCGCTGCTCGATGCCACCGCAAGAGGGCCTGATAGCGACCGCTGGCTGTCGAGAACGCCGTTGATGTAGAGCCGAATCTTCGGCCCTTCGAGCACGATCGCAATGTGGGTCCATCTGCCACACGACAGCCCGTCCTTGGAGTTGAGCCGTTCCCACAAAAGCCGTGTCGGGGCTGACGAGGAAGCGATCGATGATCCAGGTAGCACTGCGTGGACTGCCACGCCGACTTCGAGCTGCCACTTGTTGTCGAGATCTCGGACGAGGAGCATGTATGGGACGATCTCTCGCTGGTCACCACGCACGAACACGATTTGTTTCTCATCAACTGGCCCGGAAAATTCTTGAGAAGTCGCACTTGCAGGTTCACTCGCTGAAGAAACTGGGACGTAGATCCAAGTAGTTATGCTGCACTCGTTTGGTTTGGCCAGTGGAGACATCGCCAGGAGCCCGGATGTCGACGGCTGCGTCATTTCATCGTACGTACAGGTGAGGCCCTTTGTCAACGGTGAAAGCCGACGCGGAGCCACGATGATTTCGAAGCTTCGTCGTACAGTGCTGTTAATGGAACTGCCAGAGCTGATCAAGCGACTAGCTGCGGCGGTCTCGGATGACACGAGTTGAGCTTTCAGCCAGTCGTCGCCGGTGGCTAGAAGCGTGTTGAAGACATCATAACCTTCAGGGAACGCAGGCACTAGCGCAGTCATTTTGCTCGTCGCATCAGGCGAGGATGCCGCGAACTGGAGCACGAAATTCCGAACAAGCGTCCACACGGCGACGGGAAGCGCAAACTCCTTGTGGCCATTTTCTGCAAACCGGTTGGTATTTGCGACGATCGATCTGATACTGTCGTTCTGGTTGTTTGGCAAGGCATCGCTTTTGACATCTCCGTGGAGCTGGTCCAACAGTTGCTGGAGCACTTGGACCACGCCCAAGTCGTTGATGAACACGTACTGGCCTTCGGTTATGTGCAGAGAGCCAAGGCACCTCAACAACACGAGCACGACCGACTCGTTCGCTCGTCTGTCGACTCCTTCGGCATCCACAAACACAACGTCACTAGCCTTCTCACACAGCAGGCCCATCACGGCTGCCACAAGATCGTTGTGTGCGTTGTGTCTCAGCTCACGGTACTGGAAGCTCGCATTGGACGGCACGACAGACTGCTTTCCAACTTCAGTCGGCGGTAGTGAGTTCTTATTCAGCGCTTCAGCGACTTTCTGGAGCAGGCTCACTTGAACACACCCCAGGCGAGGAAGACGAAGGAGCTCAACCAGCATTTCAAAACCGCGCGTTGAACAGCTCTGTCGCCGACAAGGTTCGATGAGCAGGTGATAGGCAAACGCATCGACGCTACCAATATCTGCTGCATCTGCCATCACGAATACGAGCGCCTCGGTCGACGATGGAAGCGGAGCTTGTGAAGATCGTGCAGCTGCCTTCCATCTCATCGTCACGTGGATCAGCGTGCGAACGCGGCGCCATTTGCTCATCGGGTATTCACTCAAGAACGGCAGCGCACTCTCTCCAAAGCGTGCACTCATATGCGATCGAAGCGAGGCAATCGATGTATCAACCATTGAAGATGCTCGAAAGCTGAACGCGGGATCCCATGGAGCAACGAACCCGCTATCCAGGAGATAGAACTCGTGCTCTTTGTCTTCGTCCACGTCCACAGTCGTCAGAAGCTGGGAACGGTCAATAATTGCGCGCTGCAACTGTGTGATTTCTTGCTGGGAATCACCCGTAGAATCGACAGCATTCTTGATCGTTGTCCGCTTCGCTATATATCGACGACGTAGATCTGCCACAGCTCGCCATACTGCCATCAACGACCGCGGTGGCATCGACGTATGTTCTGAGCTGCTTGAATGCCGACGCAGCGCAATCAAAAACGCGAACACCTTCAGTGAGGAATGATGCAGTAGCGCAGCAAAAAAGGCATCTTCAAGCTGCGCTTCACTCCACTCGAAGGAGATATCAGACGTTCTTGGTTCTGCACTCACTTGCTGCTGCTTCTGGAGTTGAGATTGTCGTATCAGCATCCGGTACGCAGCATCTTTTCTCGCATAGGATGCTCGAATCCATTCGCATAATGCTCCAGCCATCTTCGTTGTTTTCGAGCTCGTCTCAGTTGTCGGACTCACCATAGCCATCATGAACTGGTGTATCGCAGACTGAGTCAGGCACCAGAGCGCATCTGACGGCAAATCATCACCTGAACTCGGGTCTTGAGTAGTCTCACGCGGTGGAAGAACGAGCGAAAAAGTCGGAACAAAGCTTAGTGGCCCTCCGGCGGACAGTCGTGGCGCATGTGGCACCGTACGTTGAAGTGGTCGACCGGGCAACACGCTCTCGTGGATGAAATCCGTCGCGATTCCTCCTTTGAATAACGCACTTGTCTGCCACTTTGCGATCGCACTGTCGAGCCTGGCTGCGCGTTGTCCATCTCCCGACCGAGTCACCACATTCACGAGAGGATCACCGACGGAGATCGTCGCAGCCATTTCAGCGCACAATATTGCCAGTTGCTTTTCCAGGAGCAGTGACCATGGAAGTGCAAGCGCCTCTGAAATCGGGAGTCGACTGCTGCCATTCAGCGATGGTTTTTCGCCTCGGGACGATAAGCTCGCAAGTGGTTGCGGCCCTTGTCGGCGACCGCCTGAAGGTTTGTGCCGTGATGTGCCTGGAGGAACAGTGCATGGCACGATGGATTTCCCAAGGCAATCGACGAAGTCGCTTTCAGCAGCACGGTTGACCACGTCATTTGCCACGTTCCACTGGTCGAGGAGTTTTGTCAATGAGATTAATGACGGCAAAAGCCCCACAGCAAAGGCTGGGATCTGGCTAAAGCACGTCAACCCATCAACAAGTGACGGTAGAAGCTGTCCAACGATCGACTTTTCCAGCGCGCTCATGATACTATCTTGGAAAGCCGGATATGCGAACGCGTCTTCATGGTGCCTGCGACCAAAAGTCGGGCTCATTTGGTTGCGCGGTAGAAGCTGGAGCAGCGAATCACACGCGTTTCCGATCACACTCAACGCGAACTCCAGTAGCCCACGCCATTGCCGCGGTAAATCGTCTTCTTTATCCATCTCTTGGCCAACGCGAATTGCTTGGAACGCGATGCTGGACAGTCGAGAGATGAGCGGCTGTGTGGGATCCATGGGAATGACACGGTCCCAGGAACTGCAACTCGTTGCCCACGTGGCCAAGTGCTTCTGGATGGTGTTCAGGAGCGAGAAGATTGGCGCTGTCGATGCTTCGTGAGCAAAAGGCTGGCGCGGTGACATTTGTTCTTGGCCATCAAGCGAGCTCTGTGATGCTGCAAGATCTCTAATCGCCCGAATGAAGTCACTGCTTGTGCGTTCCAGCAGACAATCCACCACGCGTGGAAGCGAACGATTTTGCAGATTAGCCGACGAAGACGAAGACGGCGATGCGTCGAACGTGATCAGTTTCGAGATAATTGCGTCATCGGCTAGCCGCTTCAGCAACACCGGTATCAAGAGTCGTTTTGTGTTCACCTTCTTCGGGCCGAGTATGGTCCAGTCAACGTCTTGGCAGCAGTTGCAGTCCTTCTTGTCGGTCTCAGTGTTCCAGAGATCCATTGCGCGCATGAGGAGCGTTACTCGAGAGCAGGCACACGGGAAGAAAATCTCAATCCCCAGCATGAGAACGTCCACCACATTCGAGCACATTCGCCCAGACTGAGCACTCGCTCCACCGACAGGCTCAGACTGGTGTGTAAACATGGCTCCACTTCCCTGTTGCTTCGGTTTCTCGATCAAACAGAAGAGCGTGGAGCGAAGCTGTGCCATCGACTCCTTCAGACTGAGCAGTTCAGCCATGACTGCTGGAGATGATGGCGAATGTGGGCTACTGTCGACTGGCACCACTTGCGAAAAGGCCGCGAGGAGGCTGCCAACACCCGACCGGATCAACTGGAGGAGATTCACATGAAGAAGTCGAACACACGCCGACAGGAGATAACCTTGAAGAATGCCAGCACTTTGAGTGACCTTTCGTCCAGACGTCGCAGCGGCCGAGTTGAAGTTGCTGAAGGTGGAGCTGGCGAAGGCATCTATCCGTCGATTGCTCAGATGGGCGATCAAACGTGAGAGATAGCCGAACGTGGAGCTTGAGATTTGGATCGAAAACGGCTCGAAAGAGCCGTCGATGTGGTCTCCGACGTCGAACTCAGCACTTGCGGTGAGCAGATGACTCGCGAAGCTCACGGGTAGTTGCTGATTTGTCGGCAACACGGATCCTCGTTTCAGAATGTACGGACTGGAGAGCCGATCAAGCTGGGCGAGCAATACGATAGCAATGTCGACTGAGTTGCCAGCTTCTGATGGAGGTGCTTTGATCGACGACACCTCTCCCATATCATGCTGCCGTGTAAGGCGGGCACTCGAACCAGTCGCAGCGTCCGAGTTGGCAGCCGAATTCGACTCGAGCGACAATGGCGGTAGGCGATCCTCCGTGCGTCCATCGTCTCCATCCGCATCACAGCTTGGATCGTTGATTAACCGATTGGAGGCCTCACACTGAGCTGCTCGATGACGATGCGACACTGGACTTGCACTGCGCTTGCTCGCATCAGGAAGTAGCACGTTCGGCTGGCAAAGCTCCTTCACTACCGAACTCGCCAACAATGTCGTATAATTGATCTTGAATGCACCACTTCCCTCGATCAATTCTGAAGACCCGGCCATCGCGACATCGAGTGACTCTTCCCTCGCACCACCGCCTTTTTCGTCTGACTGGTCGTCGTCCTTGCCTCCAGTCAACACGAGCGTGTGGTAAAAGCCAGCAGCGACCATGGCAACTCGCTTTCCCACGAAATCGTCGATCGGAAACGGATACAATCGCTCGTTCGTGTCCCCCGTGCCGAGTTGACCATGATTATTCCGCCCGAAAACGTACAACACACCGTTGTCGGACACCACGACCGAGTGATAGCAGCCACACGCGAAGCGCACGATCTCTTTTCCTTCGAGGTCTTCAACCAGTTGGGGTATCGCGTAGCGTTGTTTCTGGAGCTGAATGTTTGCGGCGGCCGAGTTGCTTGCCTTTCCCAGCCCTAACTGGCCATAGTCATTTCGACCAAATCCGTAAAGATGTGCTCCAGCGCATAGCACGAGCGAGTGGTAGTAGCCGCACCGCACCTCGAGACACGTTTGCCTTTCCAGCCCGTACTTCACATGGACTGGCGCCAATTGATTCTCCACGGTTTCCACTCCAAGTTGACCATAGTCGTTCTTTCCGAATGCGAACAGTTTGCCTGACGCTGTGACCACCATAGAGTGATACTGACCACACGCCACCGACACAACGTGTTGATCTTGAAGAACGTCGATACTCTGCGGCATCTTCCGGTCGATCGTGTCATTCTGCCCGAGTTGGCCGTAATCGTTACGGCCGAATGTGTACACGATACTCTGCCCACTCGAGCTGCTATCACATGTAATGATCGTGTGGTAGTAGCTGCACGACACGAGGCGGACGTATTTGCCTTCGATACTGCGCATGATCTTGGGCACGGACTCGCTCTGTGTGTTGCCGTGGCCAAGTTGACCTCGATAGTTGTACCCACAAGAAGCTGCTCGTCCGTCTTGAGTCACCAAAATGGTATGCTCACAGCCGTTGTACGCGTGCACTTGAGCAACTGGAGTATTCTCGCCCAACTTCTGCAACTCTGTCAAGTGGTTAACACGCGTTGTAACTCCGAGCCCGCACTGACCGTTGTCGTTGTAGCCACACGTCCAGACAACACCATCGGCACTCAGTGCAATCGTATGTTCGTTGCCTGCGCTGACTTGAACGATTTCCTTTTGCTGGAGTGCCTCAATCTGCTCAAACGACTTTCGCGTATTCGTATCTCCATGACCAAGCTCACCGTACGAATTCTGACCACAGCTCCATACTTCACGATCATCGTCCGAGTGGTGGTCTTGCTGATTCAGCGGAATACCAGGGATGTGACTCTTCGATGAACCTTGGATCGAGCGAATCGATGCCTGACGAGGCGGCACTTGAGGCTTCAAGAGCTCCAACACCTTCAAAAGCGGCCCGACGTTCAGAGGGTGGAACTTGGGACACGATGCGTTTGCAGCGACCAGTGCGGCATGTCTTGGAGACAAAGGCGAACCCAGTTCACTTGATCTTGACGATACTGCATCAAAAGCGAAGCCGCTCTCTGCCTCCAGCAAGAGGTTATTGAACTCGTCCTTCGCCGCGTTCGGGTGATGCTTGCTTGTCAGCGAGAAATTGTGTCCTGTTGCAGACGGTGGCTGCGGGATCGAGCTTCGGTGAACAGTACTTGAGACCAACGACGGCGCGCCTGAAGATGAGACAACTGCACTTGCGATAGCTGCCTTCGTGTGAGATGCGACGACGCTCTTGGACGTAGACTTCCGCTTCGAATGCCCCGAGAGTAGCTGGTCGACGGCTGTTGGCTGGCCATCAATCATCTCGCCTTTTGGAATGATATCGATTCGCTGCTTGTGCACCTGCCTTAACCGCTGCTCGACGGCCAAGTTCGCCATTTCATCAGACACGTCGCCACGCTCATCATCAGCCAACTCAACGTCGTGCTCGTACTCCTTCAAGGCGATGTGGTCTTTCGTACGAGTCGACTTCGGCGGTGACATTGCGCTTGGGTGGCTAGACTTCTGTTTCGGAGACGTCTCCAGCATTGGCACTCCCGAGTGCACGCAAGTTGTGTTGGCATCTTTGTCTGTCGATTCCTTTCCTTCTCCCACACCAAGTATGATGCTCACGACAAGGAGCACATCGCGAACGGAACCGACCGCCACCGCGAGATGAAGGAGGCAGCTGAGCGCCAGTGTGCGATCAGAAATGTTGAACTCAGCGGACGCTGGAGCATGAACTCGACTTGAACTGCTGCCACCGTGGAGCTGCACCTCTCGACTGGTCGCGGGGACAAACTTGTCGCTCGCAATCCCGACCAAGAACGTTTGGAGACGCTGTATCAGTCGACGAAGCGCGTCACCTGAACCACCGTTGGACGGATCCCTGCACACGAGTGACAGAGCTGGAAGCGTCTCGACCAGGACCGCAATATCTCGCAGCAGCGTACGCTTTGGGCTGACGGGAAGACCTTCAACTGAGCTTGGCGTCGTCTCCAAAAGACCTCCGATGAGTTCCAGTACGAAATGCGCTGCCAGATTCGTCTCGTTGGACGTCTTGTCACTCGTAGACGCGATCTTCATATTGCTAGCTCCAATCACAGAGTCGTCGCCGTGTGTTCTGCCTTCTCCTGTTGCCGAGACGGCGTTCTGAAGCACCTCCACCACACCTTGAAACGCGTGCGCGACGACCTGGAAGTGCTGGTGCTGCACGTGCACCGCATCATACACATCACGAAGTATCTGCTTCCGCAGCGCCACGACCTCCGCGACGGGATCAGGAACGACACAACACCGAGCGAGTTGTTCTTGAAGATGGCACAGCAGATACGCCGTGCGCTTCTCGTGCGGCAGCTTCCCCAGCAGTACCAGCGCATGCAGCAGCTCGTCCTCCTTCGCCTGCTCCGCTTTCGCTCGCTGTTCTGCCGTCAGGATCCTCCCATTCGCTATCAACTCGCTGGAATCCACCGCTGCATCATCCACATCTCCGTCTGCAGTCTTCGCTCCGTCTTTTGGCTTAAGTAGCGCCGTCCACAGAGGTCTTCCGCCACTGCCACCGCCTGAGCCTCTCGCCGTCGCATCTACGAATAGCCCCACACGCGAGCGCTGACTGCGACTCGCTGCGCCGCTCGCTGCCGCCGCCTGTCTCGCTCCTGCGATCGTCTCTTGCCGCCGCAAGTGCTTGCTCAGGAACTCCTCGTCACGCAGCTGTTCCAGCGTCACGCGCGCCCATCGCGCGTCCACGCGACGCGCCTGTGACGCGCTCTCTGTCTGGCCCATTCTGCGGCTTCCTATCGACGTCCACACGTGCGGATCAACGCGTCCACTGGGCGGCCATGAGGCGATGGCTCGTGGGCATGTTGCCGTTTTTGGCGCGACGATTCGAAAAGTGCAGAGGGCGTACGACAGGATTTCAATACAAGACCTGTTGGACAATTCGTTTTTGAATTGACATCGTAAATTTCAGCGATTCCCGGAAAATTACACTCCGACAGAGTCTCGTTTTTGCCAAGTTGTAGTTGACCATCACTCACTACTATGTTGCTCCTCTCACCTGGACTACCGCAACATAAAGATGCGGTTGATGAGGATCATTTTATGTAGCTGGTCGACATCACGATCTCCCTTCTTGCATTAATCAGCGGCAGGTCACCATGTGATCGAGTAGATCCTGCAGTGAGACGGCGTGGAGGACCAAAAGGGATCACTGTGTGGATTTGATGGAGACGACTACAAGCGGTGTCGTCGTGACGGAAGCATTACGATATTGGATGATCCTGTTCAGTGAGATTTTCTTTCAATAGCTGGCCTTTCTCAGGGAATATGTATCCCGCCTTCACTCACCTCTTCGGACTTCGCTTGGCTCCTACTCGAAGTCAGCGAACATGTCGTCGTCGTTTTCGATTGCCTCGACCTGTGACGAGAGCGACGCACTCGCGGCCTGCAGGTCGATCTCCTTCTCTTCGCCATACAGAAACGCCCGCGCCTGGGCTGGTGTCGTGCTCAGCGTCGGGTCGTCCTGGTTCGTCAGCAGCGTCAGCCCTTCGTTTTGCAGCGCCGTCCACACAGGCGAGTCTTCTCCACCGACGCTCGTCTTCAGCTGCGTCAGGAAGTCGTTGAACTCGCTCGCGTAGTGGATCTCCACGCTGCGCTTGCGGAAATGCGCGAGGCACTGAATTGCCTTGGGGAAGAACGCCGAGTTGCCGCCTTCGAAGAACTTGGAGATCTGGGTCTGCATGCCAGTCACGGCCGTGTGTAAACGCGAGCGGTTGGTCTTGCCCATTTCGACAAGCGTCTCGAAGTCGGCGATTGGGTTCATGGCTCCGACAGTCGTCACGTCGCCGCCGTCCAGCAACTCGTCCAGATCGATCTCTGACTCCCCATCGTCTCCATCGTCCGCACCAGCGCCTTCGTCTGCGTTGTTCTCCCCGTTTGCAGTCACGTCCTCAGACTTGACGTCGCTCCAGAACGCCTTCTTCTTGCGCTCGCCCTGTTTCTTGACGGCCTCCTTCAACTGGAATGCATCGCCAAAGCCCTGGATGATATCTTCAATACGTCGCTGTCGAGTCTCGTCCATCTTCAACGAGGTTTCCAAGTACCCTGGAATGGGCGGTATGCTGGCGTTATCATCGAACGCACGCTGCTCAATGGCGTGGAAGAAGCGACGAATCACGGGGTTGAAGCACGCGCCGACTTCTGCAGCCTTGTCGTCTTTCACACCCAAAGATTCGACTAGCTTGTCCGCCAGCGCTTGCTGCTGCTCAGTGGGCGTGTGCTTCTTTGTCTTGAGAGGCGCGAACTCGTACGCTCGGACGTCTTCGTCGTACGGAAGCTGCTGGCCCCACAGCGCGTAGTAGTTTTCTGTGAGCGTAGGCTTGTGCGGGATCAGCGCGATGATCTTCGGTGCCGCATTCTTTCTCGCCACGAACCGCGCTACCGCCACGTGGTTCAGCTCAACCATCGCTTCGATCAAGGCACCCAGCGCCTTCGCGGCGTTGGGTTTCCCTGGTTCGGCCACGAAGATGTCAGTCCCTGAAATGAACTTGGACCAGTTGAGCTGTGCCTTATCCACAAAACCCAACAGCTTCAGGCTTTTCTCGGTCTGAAACTTGAAAAAGTCCACATCCGCCGACGAAAACGGGACGCGCTCCATACCGTATTTATACGCCTTGACCTGCTGGTCTGGACGGATTTCTTCATCTGGGTTCTGTGGCGACGTGTAACGACGATCCAGCTTGACCTTGCCTGCGACCTCCTTGTCGTGGGAGACCTGTGACTCCTTCTGCAGGGACGGGATCGTCGCGGTCTTGGTCTTCAGATAGCAGAACAGTGGAATGCCGAAGTCCGTGCCGATCTCCAGCGGGCCACGGAACTTGGTGGTCTGCGTCACCGTCTTCTTCATACCCTGCGCCAGCATATGCATGCGCTTGGTAGCCGACGCCACGTCGCCGTGGACTTCACGGGCGATTGACACCAGCATCTTCTCGTTCTCGCGCTTGATATCGAAGCCTTCCGGCTCATCCTTCACGGGATCTGCCACAGGAGCCTTGTCGGTCGTGTGGAGGAAGTCAATGCCCCTAAATCACATCCTAATCAGTCAAAATCACGTTTTGGATAGCCACAATTTGCAGTTTACGTACACGATCTGGAGCTTCACGTCCATGTTTTGGATCATTTGGACCACAGGCTCGACGTCCGCGGCGTCTTGGATCTTGGACGCTGCGTCCGTGATCACAAGCAGTCGCTTCTCGTACTTGCTGCCTTCCGTGCGGCGGTAAATGAGATCCAGCGCCACGATCAGACCGTCCAGCAGATCCACTTTCACGTCGTCCGACGTAGACGACGGCTTCAGACCGCGCAGCTTCTCGCACATGCGCAACGTCGGCGTGTCGATGCTGGCGAGTACACTTACGTTGGCGTACTCGTCGCCGCCCTGGTCTTCGTTGAGCTGGTTGTCCGTGGTCGGCGTGCCGTACAACACGATGCCGACTTCGTCCTTGGGCTTGAAGAACAGCTACAAAGACCGCGTTTTCAGACACCCTACTCAGCACCACAGTCCTCTAGATTATCGTTTACCTTTTGCTGGATGACGCTCTCCACAGCAGCGACCGCAGCGTCGAAGCGCGTGGTCAGCGGTTTGGCATCCGAAGAGGCCTTGAGCTCGCTCGAGAGCGCCGCGCGTTCACGCAGCGCAGTGCTCATGGACGGACCAGCGTCCACCAGAATAACCGTCGCGTCCTGATGCACACGCACAGCCACTCCGCTTCGTCAGATTCGATCTAGATCTAGAGATATACACGCATTTACGAGCACCCGCACCTTGCTTCGAGATCCCATTTTGCACCTGTTGCCGAAAATGAACCCAGCGCAAAACACCTCAACAAGAAGGAATGTCGCACGAAGGTCGCACCAATAGACTCATCTAAGTTTACACTAAAGTTAACTAATAGGGAGCTGCACTTTCTCAAACGGGACGGAGTTCAGTCGGTTGAAAATCTAGGGCATTTGTTTGCGTCAAATCTACTCCTGCTTTGGCTGCTGCAGCTTGGCTTTCTTGGCGTCCTTCTTGCGCTTGGCGTCTTGCTGCTCCAGTCGCTTGGCCTTGCGGTTGTGGACCTTGTCGTCGAAGCCACGCTCCGTCAGCTTCATCTTGGCCACGCGCGTCGCCGTGGTCACGTCGTTCAGCAGCTTGAGCACGTCCTTCTCCTCGGCCTGCGACTCGTAGTCGTCCATCTTCTTGCCGATCTTCTCCTCGATGTTTTGCAGCAGCGCGATGTCGTGCTGCGTCACGAGCGAGATCGACTGGCCCTTGCGTCCGGCACGCGCCGTACGACCGACTCGGTGGATGTAGTCGTCAGCATCACGCGGCAGATCAAAGTTGATCACGACGTCGACCTCTGGGATGTCGAGACCTCGACTGGCGACGTCGGTCGAGATCAGCACGCGGCTCATGCCGCTCTTGAACTTGCCCAGCGCCGCGAGACGGCGGTTCTGCGACATCACCGAGTGCAGCGTCACGCACTGCGTGCCCAGTTCATTGCCGATCTCACCCACGAGCTCGCACATCTTACAGGTCGAGACGAAGATGATCATTGAAGTCTGCTGCTTCTGCGCCGTGGGCATCGGGATCGCGAGGTCGCGGCCCTTGCCCTTTGGGTTACGCTGCTTCTTGGCTGGCTTCTGGTCTTCTTCCTCGTCCGTCGGGTTCAAGGCAGACAGCAAGTACATGAGGTAGGTCATCTTGACCTGCGCGGGGATAAATAGGTAGTTCTGCTTGAGCGTCGCGACCGTCTTGATGGACGGCGTGGCGTCGAAACGGTACGCGTTGGTCAACGACATTTGCTCCAGGCGGTCCAAGTTCGCAGTCATCGTCGCGGAAAAGAGCAGGGTCTGGCGCTTGGCCGGCAGACGATCGAAGATGAAGCCCAGGTCCTTGGCGAACGAAATGTCGAGCAGTCGATCGGCTTCATCCAGCACGACGAACTTGACAAGCGCAATGTTCGGCGGGTTCGGACGCAGCAGGTGGTCGTGGAGACGGCCTGGCGTCGCGATGATGATGTGCGGACGCTCCTGCAGCTCCAGCGCCTGCTTGAGCATGTCCACGCCACCCACGACGACCGCGCAGCGCACGCCCATGGAGCTGCCGAACACGTTGAACTGGTCAGCGATCTGGAACGCCAGCTCACGCGTCGGCGTCAGCACAAGCGCGAACGGACCGTACGGGTCCTTGCTGAGCATGTGCAGGATGGGCAGCGCGAACGCCGCCGTCTTACCACTACCAGTCTGCGCGCAGCCCAGCACATCGCGTCCCTGGAGAATCGGAGGGATGCAGTTGGCCTGCACGGGCGTCGGGTGGCGGATACCCACGAGCTCGCACTTCTTGACGATCCAAGGGTCCAGACCCAGGTTCAGGAACGAGATCAGCGGCGACGGCGCCAGCGCGCCATCCACGAGCACCTTGTCCTCACGCTGCTGTGGTTCGTCCTGCGGCTCGTCCTCGCTGTCGCTGTCATCACGCGCGCGCTTGTTGATCACAGGCTCGTGGAACGCAGGCAGTGGGTTCCGCTTGGGCGACGACGGGGCGGCGACAGACGCCGCTGGCTTGGCCTCTGCGCGGCGACGCTTGCCGAACAACACGCTCATTTTCGATTGTCGATGAATGACGCTTCACAAAGTGGAGTGGGAAAGGACTCGTCCATTTGATTCGCTGGAGGAGAGCTCACAACCTGTCAACTACGATGTCAAAACTCTATGAAATCAAATACGTGCGTGGTCCACACCGAATTTTCAAAGTTTCTAACTTCTGAGTTGTGTTCTTATCGCTTATCGGATAGGCGCAGTCTTCGCCGCTCACATCTTTCCCGAGAATGGCAACCCGGGGTCATGTGACCCTGGTTCCCCGGACACCTGACGCACCAGTTGGTTCCCAGGCACCGCATGGACGCAGCCATCACGTCGTCTCGGCTTAGTCGACTGTCTCTCTCTTCCTCTCCTCTCTTCCTCTCTTCCTTCCCACCGCGTTGCCCCAATCAAGCTGTGAGTCCCATCGGTCTCCATCCGAATCATTCCTCTTCTTACCATCAAGATACAAAGCCAAGCCAAGTCAAGCCAACATGAAGGTCTCTGCTATCGCTCTTCTCCTTGCCGGTGTCTGCTGCCTCGCCCAGGTCGACGCCCACGGCTGGCTCAAGGAGCCACCATCGCGTGAGACCAGCTCTCGTCCGGATGAGACCAACTCTGTCGGCTGCCCAAGCATGACGCCCGGCACGTCCACGAGCGTCAAGCCCGGACAGACGCTCA
>JAADWY010000537.1:0-22436 GCA_023336355.1 Pythium dissotocum
CCATCACACTTGCCCAAAATGCCAGGCACCTCAAACGTCACATAGTGGAATCAAGTCAAAGGGACAACATTAGCCGTCCATTTCGGGCAAGTGTGATCACTTCCCATCACACACAGGTTGTGGAGCTCACGTTGGGATCACTGTTGCCGGTGATGTACCCATTGTACTGGAGATAAGTGACGCGATCGACGTCGAACAACCAAGACCTGTGAGATACTCGAGCGAGGAAATCGTCATGGAGGGGGCTACCCCCGCGCTGAGTGAAGTCGCAGCACGTTCAGCACCAACGCATTCGTCGTGCCTTCCTGATCACGCTCGAGCAGCGTCAGCCCGATGAACAATTGCCGCAGCTTCTCGTCCACACAATCCAACGGTGTCGCCTCGACGTCGGCGGCGACGAGTACACTGATGAAGGCCACGTCGGCGAGCACGATCACGTTCTACCCGTCGGAAGTCGGCACAGTGTTGGAATCAGCGCATGCATCATTTAGTGCTTTACACGTCCTATACCTACATACGCGAATGCAACTTTCATTCCAGCTCACGCGGAGTCTTCTCCGTGTAGCTTCCTGTGCGTCCCTCCACAACGTCGCTGATCCACTTGAGCAGCTCCTGTGCGATCACTGGAGCGCGCGTCTTCTGGATGTTGTGGCCGCCACGCTCAAACGCAAGGCGTGGGCCGGGGCCGCCGATGTCGCTGAGTGCCAACGACAGCTCCTCTTCGATGTGGAAGTCGTTCTTGGCCCACGCTTGGAACGAAGGGAACTGGTCGAGCGCACGGAGGTGCTGCATGACGAAATCGTAATCAGTCGTCGCCTGGCGCATGATGCCGCCAATGAAGAAGCTCGTGGGCAGGCTTCGTGGGAAGCCGACGAACGTGGTCATGAGCAAGCGCGACCACTCGGCTGTCGCCCACGAGATCAGCGGGATCTCGGCTCGCATCACCGTCGCCTGGCCGTACATCAGGCGTGGCCACAACGTGCGGTGAGGACGCTTGCTGACCGACGCCATCAGCCCCAGACCCTTGATGTTGGGCAGCTTCTCTTCCTGTGCGAGCTTCGCGATCTGGATCGCCGTGTGGCCGCCGAACGAGTGGCCGACGACGAACACGTGCGGGTCGTCCTTGCAAATGACCTGGAGCGCCTTGAGCATCGTCTTGGTCGCAGTGGTCGCGTCCAGATACGTGAAGTAGTCCTTCTTCTCCACTGCGTTGGACGCGCCGAAGCCCGGCATGTTAGCGGCGATCACGCGCGCGTTCGCGCTCAGCAGTGGCATGATGTAGCGGAAGTCGCTCATCGTGCCTGGTGCGCCATGGATGAAGACGATCGTTGGTACGACCGCGCTAGCCGCCGGCTTCTCGGTGGGTCCGATCTCGACGTACTCGATGACGCACTTGCCGTCCACGACCATGGTTTGTGCCTCCGGCAGTGGAGGCGGCGGCGCCGCTGCTTCCTTCGTGAGTGGAGATCCTTCGCTTTTAGCCATCGTGTTAAGCAGTCGGTGGAGTATTCGTAAGTGCGGCAGCGCGTGCAGGATTAGAGAGCAAGTGCGTCAGCCGGACTGGCGCCCAGTGCATGATGATCAGGAGAGGAGCCCACGATTGCTCGCAGACTGATTTTCACCCACGATTTTTAGCCAATGGGAAGCGCGAACGTAAGCATGATGACGATATTTGATTATGGCCGCAACGCATCAAAATGTCTTGATGGATTCACAGGAATTCGAAGCGAAGAGCTCTTCCCGACCATAAAATTTAATGGATCTGGAGTGAGTCTGAGACATCAAGCGGCTAAGTTCCCGTAGCGTACACGCCTGAGGCATGATGCCTCAGACGCGCGTACTGTAGGGACTGTACAACAGCAATTGAAGAGATCGCTCCAGAGCCAAGTGGAGCAGCTGCAGATCGAAGGCGATGAAGCCAACGAATAAATTAGAAGGTCGGAGGAGAGTGTGGTCACCGTGTTCGGACGTAAAATGGGTCGAGCTCGAGATTAGCAGGCTCGTTGGGAGACGGGGAGCTACCAGTACACAAACACAGAGTCAGATGTCAGCGAGATACGAGAGATTCCGGGACGAACGTCGTGGATACCCGTACCTGGGCGAAGGCTCGTCGTCGCTGTTAACGGTGGCCAGCACCTTCAGCGGGCGGTGGATGCCGTAGCAAAACGTACGGCGACTGCAACGCATACACGAGTAGATGAGAATCAGCAGTCATCGGTGCGTGGGTAGATGACCGCCTTAAACAACGACGCACCTGCGGTAGGAGTTCTGATGCTGCACGCTGGCGGATGAAGTGCGGCACCGACTCGCGCAGAACTCGAAGACGGTTAATTGGCTCGGATCCTGATAAACAGGGTGCGATGGATCCACGTGTGTCAAGTAGTCGCGCCGTAGCTCCATCTATCACAAGTCACAACTCGATCAGTTATGTCATTCGCAAGATACCCACAGGACCAGCAGCCCACTTACATTGAGTGGGTGCATGCAGCACGAGACGCAGTGCTCGTAGACGTCGCAACAGTGCGGAGGACTCGTGTCGCACAGGTCGCACGCGTACTGCTTGATACGAGGCAGCGACGTGTCTGTCTCGTTGCAGCAGCCAGGCCGAGAGCGGTCGAGCTGTCGTCGTGAGCACACGTAGCCAGCCGCGTCCGTCACGAGGCTCACGCCTTGACGAGTGTTAAGACACGAATTAGCAATCGTCTCGACTCGTAAGCCATCGCCTCCGTCTCGCAGCAATGCCTGTCGGCGTGTGGGCGTGGGTTCGTCCACGTGCTCGACGATGATGATCGGCCGGATGCGGTCTTCCGTGAGCTCCAACGGACTACAAGACGCTATTAGCACAAGACCTCAGCCACCAACAAGGAAACGAAGAGAAACTCACTCGTGGACGGAACCGGACGCCAACTGCACGCGATACATGGTCAGGATGATGTACGGCACGGCCGCGATCACCAGCAATGTGAGCAGCAGCCGTAGCGAATTGATCTTCTTCCGTGGGTGGACGCTCACACGGATCACATACACGAGGCAGCGGTCCACTAGCGCGATGTAGCGCGGCACGTTGAGCTCTATGATGCGCAAAAGTCGCCGTCCGATGTCCATGAAGACCCGCCCAAGGAAGAACACGGCGCCCACGAGCAGTCGCCAGCGCGACGGCGGGCCGCTTCGGGTGGCGGAGGTTGGGGGGCGAAGTGGCTCGCGCTCATCACTGCTGAGCTCCGTGTCTTCGTCGTCGAGCGTGCCCTGCTCACGCCGCAGCTCGCTCTCGCGCATCATCGCGGCGAGCTCCGCGTCGTCGTCCATGGTGATTTGTGATGATTTTCAGTGCGGATGCGTCTCCACGAGGAGTCGAGTGATAGAATCAGATCTGAGTTGGGTGGAAGAGTACAGTGCAGCCTTAGATGTGTCATTTGTGGGACTCCCACTGGGAGATATCCTAATCGAATAGATTCCTCAAGATGGATACGCTTTGACATGATGATCCCCTCGAGTCGCCACAACTTCTGTTCAAGACAGCCACATGAGGAGCTACACGCCCACATCAACGCAGTGGATGTACAGTGAAGCACCACTTATGCAAGGCTGCTACTTTCGCTGTTCGTTGCATTTGGAAGAGTAGCAATCCTCTCCCTGTGGGTGGATGATTTACATTTGCATTTGCATTCGCATGCGTGCGCGTGTGCGTGTCCCATTCCTCTTCACGACTCGTGAAGAATTTGCTGGCTGCTGGCTGCTGCTGTGACGGCGATGCGTTGAAGTTGGCGCCTATGTGGGAGACGGCGATGTGAGGGGGGAGATCCGAAGAAAAAGAACCCCAGTGGGCTCTGGTCTCATGTCACGTGGGACGCGACCTCTTCTTCATGCAGCGCTGCGCTGCTGACGGCAGCAGTGCTTTCCGCTCTTTCGCCTCCACTTCAAAGTCGCCTGAATCGCTGTTTGCGGTCCTGAACCGCAGCCAATCGCACTTGACTTGGCTTCAGTATCCACGTCGGTCGTGGCACGGTTCACAGTGAAACGGACTTGTCGCGAAGGGTCGCCCAAGCTACTTTCCACCGTTTTGAAGATCCAATGGCAGAAACCGAAAGGCCACGAGAACGAGAAGCGGAGCGCCACACGCTCACAGTCAGTCAGTCGCTCCCAGCAGCAGCAGCAGCAGCAGCAGCAGCACGTCCGCGTATCTCCAGACGCACCCTTACCCACGAGTTGAGTTGACAATGGCTGACGCAGTCACGCCCGCGCCCGTGGCCACCACGGCGGGCTACATCCCCAAGAACTGGACCCAGCCGATGACGCTCACGGAGTCGCTCGTGATCGGACTGCTGCCGATTGTGTCGCTCGTGCTCATCTACGTGCTGTTGCGTCTGGTCTGGAAGACGCCGGCCTCGCTTGGTCTGCCCAAGTACTCACAGCCGTCGTATGGTGCAATCCCTGCAGAGAGCAGCGGCTACACCATCGACCGCCCGAAGACCTCGCTGGTGGAAGAAGGCGAAGTTGCTGGCGACTACGAAGAGAGCTGGCTCAAGACCTTTGACTTCGTGTTTCTCGTCGGCATGTCGGTGTACTTGGCAACGCTGTTCGTGCTCACCTACATCTACCAGCCGTGGCTCTTGACCTCGGGCCACTTTTGGATCATGCAGCTGCCGAAGCTCGGTGTCATGATGCTCGTGTCACTTCTCGGAGGCATCGTGTGTCGCTACTTCTGCGACGTCGACGAGAAGGGCTACATCATCACCAACAAGTCGTCCAAGTTCAAGGTCAACTACACGCGTAAGCTGCAGCACTTTGCCGCCTACATGGTGCCGCTGGTAATCAAGTCGGAGTTCTCCGGACCGCTTCCATTGGCGTGGGGTGATTTCTTCAGCATGCTGGGCTTCCTCGTGCTGATTAAGCCCATTCGTGAGAACTCCAAGTTCTTCATGCTGCAGTTCAACTCGCTGGACCGTCCAGAGGACCGTCCGAACACGCTCACGTGGATCATCGCCGGCAACATCGCGCCTGGCATGATCATCATTCTCTTCTTCAAGTGGCTCTTCGCTGACCAGGGCGCCCTCACGTTCATCATCGTGTTTATCACGGGCATCGGCGACGGCCTGGCTGAGCCCGTGGGCATCGCGTGGGGCAAGCACAAGTACAAGACGCGCGGCTGCTTCTCCAAGAACAAGTACACGCGCAGCTGGGAGGGCAGCGCCTGCGTGTTCCTCTCGGGCATGATCTTCCCAGCGCTGCAGTACGCCGACTTCAACAACTTCACGCAGGTGCTGCTGTCGATGCTGATCCTGGCGCCCACTATGGCGTACGCCGAGGCCACTGCGCCGCACACGATGGACACGCCAGTGCTCATGATCGGATGCGGCGTCATCCTCTACGTCATCACGCAGTACGTTTAGAGGGGAGCTCGTTCCTTCTCGACGATGAAAGTCGGATCGCAGTGGCGTGAGGCCGAGGGCGGTGGCTGGGCTCGTAAATACACTTTCCTTGCATTTCTAAAAGCGTGAATGGATCTCGTGGTTACTTCAAGGCGGGTTTCATAGTACGTACCGTAACTCAGTACATTTACCCATTGTATTCTTCAACCCTGTTCTGGAAATTTAGGAAAGCACGTCGTCAAATCTTCGCCTTCATCAACCCGTGAAGCGATGTTCCAGCGCGACAAGGAGCTGCGCGCGGCCGGCACCGACCGCGCGCGCGTGCTGGAGAGGGCGAAGGAGCAGCGAGAGGCGCGCGTGCAGCAGCGGGGGCGGGAGCTGGCGGGTCAGCGGCTGCAGCGCTTCGTGCGCAGCCACGCGGCGGTGCGGCGCGCCAGGCAGGCGCAGCGCGCGGACTTCGACGCCAAAGTGGCGGATATCGACCGCCTGAAGGCGCTGCTGCAGCGGGAGACGCTGCCGCTGCCGCTCGATGTTCTCTGTCAGCTGCTGCGCAAGTTGCTGTTCTTCTACAGCGCCAGTCGCGACGACCAGAAGAGGCTGAGTCAGCTCAGCCTCCTGTGGAGCGACACGCTGAGCGGCCAGGCATCCGTCGACGGTCTCTCTTCTGCAGATGTCGCGTCGACGCGCCAGTGGCAGTTGAAGCGACTGGTGGATCTGTCTGTCCAGGCTCCGCACGCGGATGCGTTGGTAGTGGGGAAGCTGACGCTGCAGCTCGTGGACGTGTGCGGCTTCGTGCGCGACTATGTTACAACGGACAGACGTCTACGCGTGTTCTCGTCGCGCGAGTGGCAGTATGCGCGCATGCCAGGCATCTCCCTAATGGAAATGACGCGTCAGCTGTTGCTTCCGGTTGCATCGGCAGCAGCCTCGAACGCGGCAGTGGCGCGTGATAGTGGGGCGGACGCGGCTGCGTTTGCATCGCGACTCGTGACTACCGTCATCCACGTCGTCTCGAAGGCCAGTTCAATGGAGACGCCGCTGGCTGAGCTGTTGTTGAGTGTACCGCTGCTGTCCGAGCTGCTCTCCGTCGATATTCTGAGCCAGGTTTCCAAGGCGCCGGTGTGGCACCGCGTCCTGGAGGCAGTGCTCGCTTCGCCGTTAGATCTCCAGCCGTCGTCCACGCCTGGTATTCCGTCGGTGACGTGGCTGCTGGGCAATCTGCTGTGGATTTCGGATCACGGTCGCCATTCCGACTTGGACACGACGCTGAAGGAGGTCAAGCTGTTCACGAAGCTGCTTCGCCTCGTGCCTCCCGAAACCTTTGCTCCAAGTGGCGTCGCCGTCTCGTGGACCAAAGTCTCGGACTCGCACTCAGTCCCCGTCGTGTTTCCAGACGCACTGAATAATCAGCTTCGCCTGCTCATGAAGGTAAACCGCATTCGTCAGATCTGCGACGTGCTCATCCAGTTCCATCCGACGGCGCTGCGCAGGCCCCTGGCCTCAGAACGCCCTGTGCCGATGTATCCCATGGCGCCGACGATTCATGTACGAACATCTTGCGTATAAGACTTGCGTGGTGGTTGGTCGTAGCTGACTCCGTTGTGACTGACTGACTGACTCACACAGGAGAAATACGGCTTCGGAGATATCGCGTCGTCGCGGTCACTGCAGCAGTCCATCAATGAAACGTGGCAGCGCGTGAAAACATTGGGCAGAGCGAGTTGGGCGAGAAAGCTTCTGGAGAAGACGGGATTAAAAAAGTCGCGGGATGGTACGACCGATATGACGATCCAGCGAAAGCTTTCACTTCGTGATACGACCAGCCAGGCTCGACAGCTTGCGATGGGGGAAGTGGCGAAGCAACACGCCGGCAAGCGCCTCTCGACCGACAAGCCCTTTGACCTCGACCACGTGTATGCGATGACGCTGTTGTTCAGCACGTTTTTGTCACGATGGCCACATAGTGCCAAACAGGGGCACGCGTACCAGGCTGCGTCGATGAACATCGTCAACGTCTTGTCGTTCTACA
This sequence comes from Pythium dissotocum, assembly GCA_023336355.1. NCBI lineage: Eukaryota > Oomycota > Peronosporomycetes > Pythiales > Pythiaceae > Pythium > Pythium dissotocum. Next base: position 7,399 of record JAADWY010000537.1, read on the forward strand.
AGTTGTCGATCGTGCCATCTTCCTCCGAGAGCGTGTCCACTCAAGTTCACTTGGTGGCGTTCCTTTGGTCCGTTCTCCAGGACACGAAGGACTTTGAAGATTTATCACGGGTGGGTAGTGGCGGTTGCGTCAGATGAGTCTCGTCTACGTGTAGTAACTTCTACGTGTTCAGGATACAAGTCTTCTCCATGTGAAGGCCAGTGACGGATACGCCGCGACGCTCGCGCTATTCTGCACGACGTATAGCCACTTGCTGCTTGTTCTTGATGATGAAGAGGTGAGTGGTTCGTTGCGAAACTATTGACTATTGCTTCTCTGATCTCACGCTTCGTTGGGTTGAAGTTGAATGGTGACGAGTTCCCTCTCCCGCTGCATCAACTCGAGCGTATTGTGGTTGGCTTGAAGCACACGCTTCACTCGGCGTACTGGATCCACGGCATGCGCCCGGTAGAACCAGGAGTCTCCATCGATTTCGGTGTCTTCCTCGTCGACGCAGCCACTCGACTTCTGAGCGACCTGTACAGTCGCTGCTCGCGTCTGCCGTTTTGCAACGTCTCTAGCTGGTACGATACTGGGGTTTTGTTGTTGCCACGACGGAAAAGTTCTTACATGTTGCGTCTCATTGCCAGGGTGTTGCCCGGATTGGACAGCTCACAGCTCATCGAAGAAGTTCTGTTGGGTACGCCACGCGCCAACAAACTCATCAGTTCGATGCCTTTCATCGTCCCGTTCCCCGAGCGCGTGAAGCTGTTCCAACGACTCGTGGCTGCTGACAAGCTGACGCATCAGGGCGACGCGACCACAGGCAATGCAGTGGCTGCGTACCGTGTGCGTATCCGTCGAGGAGCGATCTTGGAAGACGGACTCACGAAGCTGAACGTGATCCGATCCAACCTGAAGAAGCGCATCAACGTCGTGTTCGTGAATGCTGCAGGACGGGAAGAGATCGGTATCGACGCGGGCGGCCTCTTCAAGGAGTTTTGGTTGGACTTGTCCAACCTGGCGTTTGATCTGCAGTACGGCCTCTTCCTCACCACGGCATCCGAGCAGCTCCTGTATCCCAACCCGCACGCGGCGTCCGCGCATTTCTCTCGTGAGGCCGACCCGCACACTCTGTTTCAGTTCGTTGGCCGCATTTTGGGCAAAGCGCTGTACGAAGGCATCGTCGTCCAGCCCAAGTTCGCTCAATTCTTCCTCTCCAAACTGCTCCACTCGTTCAACCACCTGAGCGACTTGCCGTCACTCGATCCTGAGATCTACAAGGTCTGTGCATCTTGCTGATCTCACCACAACAGATTTTTTTCTAACTCTTTTGTATGTCGACTGCAGAACCTCATGTTCCTCAAGTCGTACGACGGCGACGTGGAGGATCTCGGCCTGACGTTCTCCGTCGTCCACGAGTTCTTCGGCGAGCAGCGCGAAGTGGAGCTCATCCCCAACGGCGCCAACGTGGACGTGACCAACGCCACGCGCACGCGCTACATCCACCTGGTCGCCAACTACTACCTCAACACGCAGATCCGCGACCAGAGCGCTGCGTTCCGTGCCGGACTGGCCGACATCGTCGACTTGCGCTGGCTGCAGCTCTTCAACGAACCCGAGCTGCAGGTGCTCATCTCGGGCAAGAGCGGCGACATCGACCTGGCGGATCTCAAGGCCCACACCAAGTACGCGGGCGGCTACTACGCCATGGACAAGCGCGTGCAGTGGCTGTGGCAGGCGCTCGAGAGCTTCTCGCCGTCGGAGCGTGCGGCCTTTCTGCGGTTCACGACCAGTTGCCAGCGCGCGCCGTCGCTGGGCTTCGGCGCACTCACGCCGCCGTTTTGCGTGCAGAAGATCCCGATCCGCAGCGACAACGAGCTGCTACCGAGCTCTTCCACGTGCTTCAACACGCTCAAGCTGCCCACGTACAGCTCCTTCCGCACGCTGCGCGCCAAGCTGCTGCTGTCCATCTCGTCGGGGGCAGGTTTCGAGATGACCTAAGTCAATATGTTGAAGTGTACGTTTCTGTGTTTACAGAAATAGACCATTTATGGAGTGAAATAACTGATTTTGCCTGTGGATCTGGGTCTTGCACGTGTGAGGGCCCAATTGGCGAGAACGGTGAAAATGGCAAAGCCCACGAGCAGCACGGCGGCGGCGCAACCCGCGAAAAGGTGAGCGCGCATGGTGTATTTATTTACAGGAGAATACCTACGCGGGGATTTGACATGTGATTTCCCTCTCTTCAGTGCAGCTCCTGCTAGTAAACAAGTTGCGAACGGCGCTCCTTCTCACGCAGAGCACGAGGCGGATTGGGAGCAATTTCAGGCGTTTGTGGCCCAGGTGGAGCAGAGCGAGGAGCAAGAAGATGATTCTGTCAAAGACCAAGATGCAGAGGATGAAGGCGCGGCACGAGAGGCGGAGGAATCGCTAGAGAACATGCAGTACGTTGACCGCTATCGCCAGGCGCTGGAGCACGCGTCTGCGCCGCCAGTGGGAGGTGGGGAGGACGACGCGCAAAGTGGGAGGAAGCGCGAGAGAGAGACGGACGCAGGTGAGGCAGATGAAGAAGAAGAGGAAGATCTGGCTGCGATTGTGAGGGAAGCGGCGGCGGACGCTGCCAAACGCCGGCGTGTGGCCGAGGCAAGCAACTCCGAGAACGAATCTGGAGATGGTGACGGCAGTGACAGTGACGGTCTGGATGACCTCACGAACTGGCGTTCTAAGGGCATCTAGATGCGCAATCAACAAACATCGTGACAAAAGAGATGGCGTTTTCAGTTCAAGTTGTACTGGTCAGAGTATGGTCTGAGCAATCGCATCCCTACATGGTGGCTGATCGAATCTAGACGAGGTTGGTGATGGCGTAGAGAATCGCACCGCATCCGATCATGAGCACTGGCGTGTCCATCGTGTGCGGCGCAGTGGCCTCGGCGTACGCCATGGTCGGCGCCAGGATCAGCATCGACAGCAGCACCTGCGTGAAGTTGTCGAAGTTGGCGTACTGAAGCGCTGGGAAGATGAGGCCCGAGAGGAACACGCAGGCGCTGCCCTCCCAGCTGCGCGTGTACTTGTTCTTGGAGAAGCAGCCGCGCGTCTTGTACTTGTGCTTGCCCCACGTGATGCCGACTGGCTCCGCAAGACCATCACCGATGCCCGTAATGAAGACAAGGATGAACGTGAGCGCACCCTGGTCAGCGAAGAGCCACTTGAAGAACATCAGAATGAACATGCCAGGCGCGATGTTGCCGGCGATGATCCACTTGAGCGTCTCTGGGCGGTCTTCCGGACGGTCCAGCGAGTTGAACTGCAGCATGAAGAACTTTGAGTGTTCGCGGATTGGCTTGATGAGCACCAAGAAACCGAGCATGCTGAAGAAGTCGCCCCAGGCAAGCGCCAGTGGGCCCGACACCTCCGACTTGATCACCAGTGGTACCATGTAGGCGGCAAAGTGCTGCAGCTTACGCGTGTAGTTGACCTTGAACTTGGACGACTTGTTGGTGATGATGTAGCCCTTCTCGTCGACGTCGCAGAAGTGACGGCAGATGATGCCGCCGATGAGCGACACGAGCATCATGACACCGAGCTTCGGCAGCTGCATGATCCAGAACGAGAGCGACGTGAGCAGCTCTGGCTGGAACACGGCCGTGAGGATGAGCATGACGGCGAGGTACGCGACCATGCCGATGAGGAACACGAAGTCGAAGGTCTTGAGCCAGCTCTCTTCGTAGTCGCCGGCGACTTCGCCCTCTTCCACCAGCGAGGTCTTGATCTTCTCAATCGGCTTGAGCGAGGTCGTCTCGTTTGGTTCAGGGATGGACTGGAAACGAGGCAGCGGCGTTGGCACTGGCCACACGATGCGCAGCAGCACGTAGATGAGGGCGAGCGCCGCGATAGGCAGCAGCGCGAGCGTCCAGCTCTCGACGGCGGTGATGTTGGCCGGCCACACAGGCGCGGCGAGCGTGGCCACAGGGGCGACCGTGGCGTTCATGGTGACGTCGGTCGTTGTCTTCGGCTGGAACAGTGTCTGGCTGTGCTGGAGCGGAAGCAAATTGGGATGTGAGCGTCGATGGTGCCGTCGGCAATGCGGCTTTTTCGGATGCTGGGCGCTGGCGACGGAGGAGGAGAGGGATCTGTGCTGGTGGAGCTGTTGGATCTGCGTCAAGAGGAGTGCTGACGCGCCAAGTCCACAAAAAACCTCAACACCTCACGAAATTTCACTTCATCTTAACCCAGTAGCCAGATGGAGGCCCAGAGACGAGCCAATGCCCACGTAAATGATTCGAGCGGATTCTGGTTGGACGCTTTGCCGAACAAGAACCGGTCACTTCACGCCAAGAGCTCTTCGCGGAAGCGCGCAGTGTCGATGCGAATGGAATGGGTGGTGGCGGCTCGCGTGAGACAGCCACATCCCAGCACGCCAGAGCGCAGTGACGGCAGCGCGCTGGCTGGCAGGCGCGCCGGCCATTGGCTCGCGAGTCCGTGTTCCGAATCGCGAGTGTGACTGGCGACGGAGCCAGCGGGACAACGACGAGATCTGTGATGCTGCCGCTTCAAGCAGAGGCATGCAGGAGACTGCAGTGGACCTCACGAGTGTACTGTACCGGTGTACGTGTACCTCCTCGCTGTCGCGGACACGCAGACACCAGTCGCACTGCAAGCGGGTTCCGAATCCCAGCACGACTGACGCATGCGTCGATGGCAGTTTTCTTCACGCCTTCCGTCAGCGCGTCGGGATCGCTCACTTCCTGGCAGCCACTCGCTTTGCTGAAAGCTGAGCGCAGATCAGAAGCGGCGCGCCAGCAACAGTCTGGGCTCATGCTGACAAGACGGGTCTGACCACTCAGCTGCACCCTCCGGGTTAGCATTGTGTGGAGCGCATGAGTTTCGTTTCGAGACTGGAGAGGGTTCATTTGTTGGCGAACTCGAACGCCGATTGTATTAGAAGAAGAGCATGAAAGGCACTTTGTTGTGCATCGTACTGCGGCATTCATTTGCTGACTGCTGATAGCCGAGGGCGCGCTCTAGCAAGGGTCGTCGCATGCGAGTGTCCAAGGCGATGCCGAGTTCAGCACACGCAGTAACGACAGAGTTACACAATCGATTTCACCATCGTCACGACACTTCATACATCCGCGCAACGACACTACATCCACCAAAGCAGCATGAAGACGCACATGGTATGGTCGTACATCGAATCGAACTTGGAGCTTCACTCGCGTACTGCCAACGTGATCACCCAGCTCCAGACTGCTCATTCAGCTGAGGATTCCAGTCGTACGACGACTTGCTATGGGCCACTCTCGCGCTAAGCGCTCCTCGAGTGTTCCGTCCAACACGCAACAGCACCAACGTCATTCTCCACGGCTGCCGAGAGCATCAGAAGTGGCTACGATACAACACGACTCGAATCACTGAATGGTGCGACGGGAAATCACGGGAAGCCGAAGGACTTCATGCGTACGTGGGAACAGTCTGCTGCAACTGCACTGAACTACGTTCTCAACGCTTGCCTGGCTGCCTGCAGCTTCGGCGAATTGCACACGAATCGTTGAGAGAGCTTGGTCTCTCATCGCAGCACCCATCCATCCATCCATCGCGCTGTCGTGACCTCTTGGCGTTCCAGAATGTCGTCGTATCCTCGCGTCTCTTGGCTCGTTCGCCTGCTAACTGGGCTTCGGCTGAAAAGCTCGCGTCGCTTCGAGAAGCTGGGTTGCCACGTCGGTCATCCAAGAGTGTCCATCGTCTCTGCCTCCGTATAAGTGGTACCCTCCTCAAAACGTTTTACGATCTATCCCAAGAAACTTGTTTTACGCTCACCAAAGCGAATAACCTTTCGGCCATCACCTGAAACAGATTGGAACCTGTAGCATCTTAACTTTCCTTAACAGCTGTTGTATCACAATCTAGAACGTTCGAAACAGGCGTGTTGGCCCGCCACTGGGTTGGTCCAGACTCCGTCGTTTCCTAGCTTTTGTTGTTGTCGCCCCTCCTTTCCGACCGAGTCTTCCACCTCTCGAATCGACTTCACGCCTGAAAACTACGGAAAGATTGGGGCGTCGAACCTTCGAGACTTGGTGCGTGCAGTTGCCGTCGCCTGTGGCTGTGGCCGAGCGATCGCGAGCCAAGCCAAAGCGCTCCCCGTTGGGCAGGTCATTCGCGAATTTCCGACTTCCAGGGACCGTCGACCGAACCATCAACCCCCGCCAAGCACCATGAGCGCCGAAGCCGAAACCTTTGCCTTCTCGGCCGACATCAACCAGTTGTTGAGTCTGATCATCAACACGTTCTACTCGAACAAGGACATCTTCCTGCGTGAGCTCATCTCGAACGCCTCGGATGCGCTCGACAAGATCCGCTACTCGTCGCTGACCGACGCCTCCGTGCTCGACTCGGACAAGAACCTCGAGATCCGCATCATCCCGGACAAGGCCAACGGCACGCTCACGCTCGAGGACTCTGGTATCGGTATGACCAAGGCCGACCTCATCAACAACCTCGGTACCATCGCCAAGTCGGGCACCAAGGCGTTTATGGAGGCCCTGGCTGCCGGCGCCGACATCTCGATGATCGGTCAGTTCGGTGTGGGTTTCTACTCGGCCTACCTCGTCGCTGACAAGGTCGTCGTGCACTCCAAGCACAACGACGACGAGCAGTACGTGTGGGAGTCGGCTGCCGGTGGCTCGTTCACCGTCACGCCTGACACCTCGGCGCCGATCACGCGTGGTACGCGCATCGTGCTCAAGCTCAAGGAGGACATGCTCGAGTACCTCGAGGAGCGCAAGCTCAAGGACCTCGTGAAGAAGCACTCTGAGTTCATTGGCTTCCCAATCAAGCTCTACGTCGAGAAGACGGAGGAGAAGGAGGTCACTGACGATGAGGAGGACGAGGAGGAGGCTGAGGATGACAAGCCAAAGGTCGAGGATGTGACCGACGAGGAGGGTGACAAGAAGAAGAAGACCAAGAAGATCAAGGAGGTCACCCACGACTGGAACCACCTCAACAGCCAGAAGCCGATCTGGATGCGCAAGCCAGAGGACGTGACCCACGAAGAGTACGCGTCGTTCTACAAGTCGCTCACCAACGACTGGGAGGAGCACCTCGCCGTGAAGCACTTCTCGGTGGAGGGCCAGCTTGAGTTCAAGGCCTGCCTGTACGCCCCAAAGCGTGCGCCATTCGACATGTTCGAGGGCGGTGCCAAGAAGAAGCTCAACAACATCAAGCTCTACGTGCGTCGTGTGTTCATCATGGACAACTGCGAGGACCTCATGCCAGAGTACCTGTCGTTCGTCAAGGGTGTGGTCGACTCGGAGGATTTGCCGCTCAACATTTCGCGTGAGACGCTCCAGCAGAACAAGATTCTGCGTGTGATCAAGAAGAACCTCGTCAAGAAGTGCTTGGAGATGTTCGCCGAGATCGCGGAGGACTCGGAGAAGTACAACAAGTTCTACGAGGCGTTCAGCAAGAACCTCAAGCTCGGCATCCACGAGGACTCGACCAACCGCACCAAGATTGCCAAGCTGCTCCGCTACCACTCGACCAAGTCGGGTGAGGAGCCAACGTCGCTTGATGACTACATCAGCCGCATGCCAGAGAGCCAGCCAGGCATCTACTACGTGACGGGTGAGAGCAAGAAGGCCGTCGAGAACTCGCCGTTCATTGAGAAGCTCAAGAAGAAGGGCTACGAGGTCATCTACATGGTGGACGCCATCGATGAGTACGCCGTTCAGCAGCTCAAGGAGTACGAGGGCAAGAAGCTGATCTGCGCCACCAAGGAGGGCCTCAAGATGGAGGAGACCGAGGACGAGAAGAAGGCGTTCGAGGAGGCCAAGGCCGCCACCGCCGGTCTGTGCAAGCTCATGAAGGAGGTGCTTGACGACAAGGTCGAGAAGGTTGACATCTCGAACCGTATCGTCGAGTCTCCATGCGTGCTCGTCACCGGCGAGTACGGCTGGTCGGCCAACATGGAGCGTATCATGAAGGCGCAGGCCCTTCGCGACAGCAGCACGTCGTCGTACATGTCGTCGAAGAAGACCATGGAGATCAACCCGCTCCACCCGATCATCAAGTCGCTCCGTGAGAAGGCTGAGGCCGACAAGAGCGACAAGACGGTCAAGGATCTGATCTGGCTGCTGTACGACACGTCGCTGCTGACCTCGGGCTTCAGCCTCGACGAGCCAACAACGTTCGCCAACCGTATCCACCGTCTCATCAAGCTCGGCCTGAGCATCGACGAGGACGACGAGGTCGTGGACGACTCGATGGACGACCTGCCGCCGCTTGAGGGCGAGGGCGAGGAGGAGAGCACCATGGAGGAGGTCGACTAAGCGTATGCTTGGGAATCGTCTCTGCGCGTCGCCCGCGTCCCGTTCTTCAGCGTTTGTTTGCCCCCTGCATTTTCCCTTTGCGCGAGAGATCTGTCGCTGCGGCGAGCTGGCCTGGTAGGCAGTCTGGAAGTGTTCTTGTGATGGATCTTTCACTTTTTTGAGGATTTATATTTAATAAACAGAGCAATCCCGATGCCATTTCCATTCTTCTCGATGTGTGTTGGTCACCTTTGCTTCTTCCTCGCTTGCTTTCCATTTTCATGAAAATCTCTATGGCGAAGAAGCCATTGGCGAGGGAAGGGAAACCACGACTTTGGGTGGCGAGTGAACCCATCCCATCACCGGTTGAAGCGGCCGCGTGAAATGTGGCTTCGCTGGCGCCGGAGCCATTCGATTTCTCACCTTCTTTCGCAAAACCCAGCGGTACTTCGTTAAAAACCACCTTTCATTTTGTGGTTTTTGAGAGTGTACCTCATTTGTGGTACGAATCTGTACATTCTCCACCCCGCCAGCAGACTGACAGAGTGGCTGGCTGGAACAAGCGAAGCCAAGGCGCCGTCGCCCCAAGAGCTCCGCCTTCCGTCCGACTGAAGCGCAGAGTGACTCTACGCAGCTAGTGACCATGGACGCCCAGCAACTGCACCACATCCTCAAGCACACGATCAGCGTGGACAACGCGGCCCGCGACGCCGCGACCGAGCAGATCAAGAACCTGCACAACGCGCGCGGCGCGCTGCTGCTGCTCATCCAGTTCGTGGCGGAGGAGAGCGTGGAGCGCGAGGTGCGCCAGGCCGCCGCCATCTCGCTCAAGAACGTCGTGCAGAAGCACTGGGACGGAGACTTCGTCAATGGAGAGCTCGTGCGCGTGATCCCGGAGGAAGAGCGCATCGCCATTCGCCAGAACCTGCTCGAGGTGCGTTCGCCGCTGGCACGCTGGCCCGCTGACTCTGCCAGCGCTTGTGCTCATCAGTCTCTCGCTTTGTTTGCAGGCTCTGTTGGTCGCGCACGACAACTCGCTGCGTTCGCTGCTGGCGGAGGCGTTCTCGTACATTGCTCGCAGCGACTTCCCGGTGAGTTCTGATTTCCACCGACCCAGCAACTGTGTTTGTGATCGTGGGAACTCACTGGCGCTTGTACCCATGTTGCTTGAACTGAACAGGACTCGTGGCCAAACCTCATCGAGGTGATCGTCCAGAACATCCAAAGTGGCGATGCTAAGCGTATCATCAACGTACGTGGGCTGGCTGTCGGTTCACCAGTCGCTGGTTGACGTCTGGACTCGTGGTCTCACTTTGATTCTCTGTTGGCGATGAGCAGGCTCTTCTCGCGCTTCGTCGTGTGATCAAGAACTACGAATACCGTGGCGAGGAGCGCCTCGGCTCGCTCCACACGCTGGCCGAGACCATCTTCCCGCTGCTGCGCGAGATGTTCGCGCAGCTGCTGACCAACAACGCCGTCGAGTCGGCCATGATGATGCACCTCATTCTCAAGTCCTACTGGTCGTGTGTCAAGGTGCACCTCACGCCCCACCTGGGCCAGGTCGAGAACGTGCTCGCGTGGAACGAGCTCTTCCGCGCTGTGATCTCGAAGCCGCTGCCAGAGGCGAACGAGGGCCTCGAGCCTGCCGGCCAGCCGACCACCGAGGACGAGCGCAACGCGTGGCCGTGGTGGAAGGTCAAGCAGTGGGCTCTGCAGATTCTCTGTCGCTTCTACACGCGCTACGGAAACCCAAAGCGCGTGGAGAGCGAGCTGGAGAAGATGAGCACGCTCTACCGCAACCAGATCGCGCCTGGTCTGCTGCCGTGTGTGCTTGACACCGTGTCGCTGCGCAAGAACGGCCGCTTTTGCACGGACCGCGTGATGCAGCTCTGCTTCGTGTTCCTCCAGGAGGCCGTGGACTCGTCGGTCACGTACAAGCTCATCAAGCCGCACCTCAACTTCGTGCTCTTTGAAGTCATCCACCCGACCCTGTGCCTGACGCCTAAGGATCTGCAGCTCTGGGTCGAGGACCCGCACGAGTTTGTGCGCAAGACCAACGACGTGTTTGAGGACTTTTTGGACCCGGTGTTTGCCGCCGCCAACCTGCTCGCTGACCTGTGCACGAAGCGTGGCAAGGACTGCCTGAGCAACGTGCTCGTGTTCTACACCAACATCCTAACCACGTACCTCGCTCAGCCAGAGAACGAACGCGACTACATCCAGAAGGACGCCGCTCTGCACGCGCTCTTCGCTCTTGATGGTGTGCTCACCAAGTCGAAGGCCCACAAGAGCCAGGTCGAGAACATGATCGTGGCCCACATTCTGCCCGAGTTCAAGAACCCGCACGGCTTCCTGCGTCTGCGTGCCTGTCGCTTCTTCTCGCGCAAGTACATTGAGGCCATCCGATTCCGCGACGAGCAGACGCTCGTGCAGATCGTCACGGGCATGCTTGACTGCATGTTCGACCAGGAGCTGCCTGTGGCCGTTGAGTCGGCCAAGACCATCCGCTTCGTTGTCCAGTACCCACACTCGGACATCGTGTTGGAGGTCATCCAGCCACGTCTTCCGCAGATCCTTGAGCGATTCTTCGCTCTCATGGATGAGATTGGAAGCGACGAAGTCGTGGTGGCGCTCGAGCAGATCATTGACAAGTTCGGCGATCAGATCGGCCCATTCTCGCTCCAGCTTATTGCCAAGTTCGTGGAGTTCTTCCAACAGTTCATCACAGAAGGTGAGGACGATGACGACGCGTGTCTTGCCGCCGTGTCGTGCCTGGACGCTATCAACACGATCCTCGTGAGCGTGCACGCGCACCCGGAGCTCTACCCACTCATGGTGCCATCGCTTGCGCCGATCATCGAGAAGGTTCTCACGGACTTTGACTACGTCGAGTACATGGAGAGCGCGCTTGAGATTTTCAGCTCTCTCGCGTACTGCTGCCACAAGATCCCAACATCGCTTTGGGCGCTCTTCCCGTGCCTCTTCACGAGCTTTGACGATTTCGCGGCTGACTACCTGCCGAACTTCGTCAACGTGATCGACAACTTTGTTGGTCGTGATATCGACACGTTTATGGCCGGTGTGTTCACGACTAAGGACGGCAAGAACGTCCGCTACGTGGAGCTCGTGCTCGAAATGGCGCGCCGCGTGCTGGACGACAAGTCGGCGCAGGAGCTCGACGTGGTTGCCGCCACGCGCCTGCTGTACTCGCTTCTCCACAACCTTTTCGGTAAGATCGACGACCTCGTCTACGAGATCGTGCGCCTCACGGTCTCGCGACTCGCACAGGAGGAACTGGGCGATGGTGCCACGCGCACGTTGCTTGGTGTCATTGCCAGTCTTTTCCACTACAACCCACTGCTGACGGTGGAGGCGCTGGAGCAGCTGCAGGCGACCCAGGGCGTGTTCACGCTGTGGATGACCAAGATCTCGCTTTTCGAGTCGCCACTCGACCGCAAGCTCTTCGTGCTCGGCGTGATGTCGCTGCTTAAGCTTCCGGTGGAGAAGGTGCCAGCGGTGCTGCACCCACACATGAAGCAGGTGATCCAGGCCGCGATGAAGATGCTTGGAGAGTCGATTCAGGGCACGGTTGGTGGCGACGCCGATGAGGACGAAGAGGAGGAAGGTGCTGAGCAGTTGGAGCAGTTGCTGGATGCCGGTGGTTATTCGTCGGACCAGGACGCGGAAGATGTGTATGATGAGGAGTACATGTCGATCCTCCAGCAGCTGCGAGAGGAGGCTGAGCTCGGCGGCATGTACGACGAAGACGGCGAGGAGGACTATGTGAGCTTGCTGGACGAAGTCGACGAGGTCGAGTTTTTCCTGAGCACCCTGCACGGTGAGTGGTTTGTGGCATGGAATTGCTGGTTTTTATGTATTTGGTACCTAACATTTTTTCTTGTTTCAAACAGGCTTTGCCCAGGCGAACGCTGCTGGCTACCAATCGCTGCAGTTGGAGGCTGACCCCGACGCTCAGCAGGCTCTGGCCTTCTTCACGGCCGAGCACGCACGTCGCCAGGAGCGAAAAGCTCAGCGTGCTCTGGAGCAGCAGCAGCAGTAAGCACCGATCAAGAGACTTCCAGCTTAACTCAAGACTGACTGTCCGAGGCACAGAGAAGACGAAGAAAGAAAAGGTTAGCGCCAGGTGATTGCTTGGCCAAATAGACGAGCGAACTTTGTTTAACGTGATCTGTCGAAGGGAGCTGATGCGGTTGAGCGAGCTCCCACGAATATCTCCCACTTCGCATTTGGAGATTCCTTGCGTGCTGAGTCAGCCCGAAGAAATCTCCAGGAGCTGACTACCAGGGATCGACGGTACAGTACTGAATACTCTATCAGTTCCAAACGAATATGGGCTGCAGTCCGTAAATTCTGATCTTTTTGGTATTTGACCAAATCCCGATATCAACAAAGTCTGATGGCCGTGGTCAGTCTGTTAATAGTAGCTACTGGTGTGGGAGTCGCCCTGCGGACCATTGCAAGAGTTGGCGCATATCACAATCTCTTGGCTAGATCGTCGGTTCCTGCTTACTAGATATGAGACCACTAGTCGAGCGCCAGGCCGGTTGGTTCATGCTTGCTTGGAGCAAGCTGTGGTGTTTGTTGAAGGGTATTGCAAGATGTGATACAAATCGAAAAATATTCGCAAGAAGTGATACAAATGACCATAAACATGGCATTTTTGGCTTCTAGGGCGCAAGATCGCGAGGACGCCAACATTGAAGCCACCTCTCGACGACCTTTGTCCGCGTAACGGGCCTGTTTCATGTGCAATGTGAGCTGCATGCTGAGGCTTTCTTGTCGTACCATCCTTGAGTTGTTAGGTGAGTGCACGCATCGTAGCGAAAATGCCTTTTTCCTCTGAATGCGTGTATCACTTCTTGCGAATACTTTCGATTTGTATCACATTTTGCAAACAAACCTTTGTTGAACGCCATGACAAATTTGTCTATTTCTGTATATATTATTGTATTGTCGAGAAACAATTGTGTAGTTCTGTGATTAAGCATAGTGCAGACTACTACAGACAAAAAGACACATGTGAACATGAAGAAAATGCTTTGCACTATGTTTTTTTTTCCATGTACACATCCACAAATGTAGTGGGGTCTCATTGACACTGAAAGGACTTTCTGTATGCAACTTTCTTGATGTAGACTCCGTCGTGGACTTCTTTTTCTCTGTGGGCGATCACTGCCTTCAAGTTGGACTATGGTCATGCTAGGTTCCCTTGACAGCCACTGGCAGTGTTTGACGGAAGTATCCGGCGAGAACAAATAGCCTGCCGCCGAATGGTGTTTCGATGACATTCAGATCACGAAGTCAGCGATCCACCGCTTCGAACGCAAACCCATAAGGCATCGGTGATTTATCCCAGATGATGACGTGCTTCTTTCGGAAAGCCGCCCAGGTGAGACTGATTCGTCACCGAGCACATCGATTTCGCGTCCAGCTTTACAGAGATCTTAAACGTGGGATGCACGGTGTGACCACTCATGAGGTGTAAACCTGCAATGCCACTTGATGCCACAGCGATTTCGACCTTCCCCAAATAGCGCACCTTTGCGCGGATACGCCGGGAAGAGTGGATTTGCCTGTGCCTCGTCGACCTTCGATGAAGAGCAACTTCTGTGCGTCCGGTGTACTCAACACCCTTGGAGGATTTGATCGTAGATACTTTTAGCTGCCTTGGGCTGGTCTTCATTGTCGACGATCTTTTCCAGCTCAATGAGACCGCAATGCTGCATCGCGTGGCGAATGAGGCTGTTATCCAGCAGCTCACACTAATCTGGAAAACGTAGGAAGCTCGCCAGCGCGAGGTGGAGCTCCACCGGGTGAATGGGCTGGCGGAAGCCAAGGTGAGCGAGGCGCGGAAGGAGAAGTCGAAGCGAGAGAAGCTGGCGAAACGTTGCAGCACGCTGGAAGAAGAGAACCGGTCGTTCGTCGACCAGATCGCGACCGTCGCCGAGGACGCCCCTTGGCCCCGGCACTGGCTGGCTGACATGCAGATCGACCATCTCTACAACTTTATCTGGTGTCACGGGCACTTTGGCGGAGATCCGGAGGACCTCTACCGGCTCGTTCGTGCGGCCGCGACTGACAGGCCCGAGGACATTGGACCAGACAACTTGATGCTGGCCGTCGTTCGAGCTGGTGGTCCACTGGCTCCAAAGGCGGCACCTCCATCGCTTCAGGGCCTGGTAACTTTCGAGCCACTCCGCTGGTGCCTCGTACGACGCACGCTCGCGCTGGTGGTGGAGACGATTCTCCGATCAGCGTAGCCTCGTCGGTCGCAGACAGCAAACGCGGGGCTCATGCCGCATACGAGACGCCACCAGCCAAGCGCCACCGCCATGAGAACCAGGGTACACCCGTCCGCGGCGCCGCGACCAGAGCAATACCGGCCCGTCCAAGTAGTGTGACCACCACCCTCGTCGCTCGCCTGGCTGGAGAAGGAAGGATGTCCTCCAGTCGGCTTCGGAGTCACTGGTAAGTGCAACAAATAAACGCGCTTCATTTTCTTGATGCAAAACTGGTAACTTGTTGTCGATGTTAGATTGTTCTTCTACACCGACGTATGCAAACACATACAGGACCTGCGCCGCTTGAAGACTGTGCTAGTCGGCGCATACCGAGGGCCTATCTCTCGGCGAGCTGCCTAGTTTAAATGCTGGAGGATGCTAGCAGGCAACGAGACGTTACCACCAGCACTTGCCTCAGCCTTGTACCAGGTCTTCAGGTCCGCGAGAG
>JAADWY010000538.1:0-22407 GCA_023336355.1 Pythium dissotocum
AAATGTAGTCCCTACACTCACACAAGCACACAGCCACAGCCATAACGTCAGTCTCCACAGAACACACGTACCCACAAGCTCCAACTCCACCACGTACCAGTGGTGTGTTTGCGACGAGAACAGGCCTCCAGCCGTGGACGCTCGATCTTGACGATGGTGATGTTGCGCAGCGCGAAGGCTAAGACGATCTTGAACAACGCCTGCGGCTCGTTGGGCACGGCGCCTTGCACGTACACGATGACTGGGGCTTGGACTCGGGCGTGGACACACGGGGAGAAGATGAAGATGAAGATGAAGACGCGTTGTCGCAGCCGGAAGACTGCCGCACAAGACACGACTGGGATCGACGCATCACCTACGGCATTGCGAACGAGAGCCCAGCGCACTCGTACGACAGCAACCTCCATCACGAACGGCGCCTTGCACGTACACGATGACTGGGCTTAGAATCGCATGTTGGCCAACTGAAAACCGCGCCAGTTAGTGGCATGTGAGACACCCATAGAGAACCACATTGGAGAGGCTGTGGATATGCGCTCGCCGCTGCGCCGCGCAGCCGCTTGTGCACTTGGTTGCTTTTTCGGAAATGAGCTCCTGATTCGGATGAGCTTCTGGTGACATCGGACTGAAAGCTGTCTTAAGTTCGGTTGTAACATTGACTGCGAACTTAGTGGCGATTTCCGGAAAATGGACCCACCAAGCCGACTGCCGACTGCCGACTCGCTGACTCGCGCGTGTGCGCTGGACTTGTGAAGAGCGGAGCGCGCTGAGATCTACGTCCTGGAGAGCTTCAAGACAGTGGCATTGCTCTAGGGGGTCCACTTCTGAAGCCAAAGATACAGGCTCGTCGACGAGACGAACGAGTCGGCACAGCATGCGTCAGCGTCGCTCAAGACGACTTGAAGTAGTCGACGCGCCAGCTCACAGATGGATCCGGATGGTGTGCGTCGCGCTCCACTGTGCAGCATCCTGCAAGCAGCCACGCTCTTCACACGACCTATTGAAGCTCTCAGTTGGTTATCCAAAGACTCGCTTGATCGGCGAGTCGAAGCCGCTTAACTCGGCGAGAGACCTCTCAGATACCACTCAGGCGGGGCGTTTCCGGCGCTTTCTTCGTCGCGCGAGTCTTCATCATTTGGGCCTGAGAAGCTCCGAGGATCTGCGTGGTCTTTGTGGGCTTTGATGAGCTGGAATCGATTTGCTTTGGCCAATCCGGTCAGTGTGTGATGAGAATCCTGCCTCAAACCGAAGTTTCAGCCTCAAATCGCACAGCTCATCTCCTCAGGGATATCTCACTCCACTCACTCGGTCAATTGTTGGGCGGCTGCACAGTCGTCCATACGCTGGGAAGCGACTGCATCGCCAGGAAAGCCGCTAAGCCGTCCTCGCCATCCAGGAGGATGAGTTGCTCCTCCAGAGCCTCTGAAGAGAAGACATCGCCGCCTTCAATGTCAACCGCTACACCCTTCACTGATACACTGGTTCTTCCGAAGGAATCATTCAACGCTGCGCTGCATGAGCCTGCAGCACGCGCCGCCTTCGCCCGATCGCCGTCCGTCCATCATCCCACTCGCCATAATGAGATTCTGTTTGTCCATCAGCCGACTGCTGGAGTGAGACTATGAGAGGAAAACAGACCGTTCATTGGTTGAAATAGGATGAAAAGCTTAATAATTGGTGCAAAATACAAAGGTCTTCAACCGCCGGGCAAGCACACTCACACATCCAACTGCACCACTGGCGTTGAAGCAAGCAAGTAGCGTCGGAGCCATCCGCCGGCGATGGATGTCCTGCAGAGCCAACAGCAGCTGAATGCCCACGACGACGGCGACGTGAATGCGCAGAATGCCCACCCAGTGGCCGCGTCGACGGACCGATGGGCGCCATTGTTTTCGTACTCGCGAGTGCTGTCGAGTTCCATGAAGAAGATCGTGAACACGCGTCGCGTAGTGTTGGGTGGATACTAGTGTACAGCGGATGAGCCATATCCTGCTAGTGACAATGAAACCAGCAGTCGCAAGCAGGACCAGGAGCTGTTGACGCTGTTTGCGGTGGCGGCCACGCGGTCTCACGCAGCACCCCCAGCGCACTCGCATCCAGAACGCAGAGGATCAACTAATACCCTCCATCTCGTGTGCGAACGCGTGCCCAACTGCTTCTACGCCGACCGCATTGACAAGATGGTTCAGATGAATGAGGAGAGCCTCGTAAGTACGGAGCCGTTGCGGCGCTCTGCTGCTTTCGAAGAAGACTGACCGTCGCTTGATTGAACGAACTGTAGGCTGGCCAAACGCACTGTGGAAGCTGGATGTGCATGGGACTTGCAGCTTCATCTCGTCTACCAGAACAGCTCGGTTGCGATCGAGATGTTGAAGAGGAGGCTACTACAGGAGAACACGGAGGCGGTGAGCTCCACCACACAGCTCACTCGGTAAGTTACGCAGAGGTTCTGATGGAGTTTCGTCGATGGCGACTTACCACCAAACTTTACGACACGCAGCAGTTTGGCGCGTCCCATCTGCACATACTGTGCACGAACGAAGCTATCACAGCGGCAGTTCTTCGCGTGCTGCGTGCTGCGTGCTGCGTGCCGCTGCTCGTGAGCACGGATGCCTTTCTCGAAACGTGGTACGGCAGTTCTTGATGGGTTTGTATTCTGTATGAACGGCCATCTCTGACGTGAACTTGTGTGTAGGCAGCACGGCCGCTCACTCAAGCACTACTTGTGTATGAATCCAAGCATCGCATCCGATCGTCTTACTCTTCCTCGAGGCACACTAGATCTCGCGCGTGAGATCGATTCCGTACACCGACAACACCGCTTTCGTGCTCAGTCTCGTCGTTTGTGGTCGCTACACAGGATGGGAAGGCGTCACTGCACTACTTCGAAGTGCTTGTGTGTGAACAAGTCCGTCGCAGCCGTGGCGTGGGAGACCCTGCACGACGCGTGCTCAAAGGCCACCATGGTCGCTGATAAGCTGCGTCATCATACCGTGCATCCAGTTCAGTGGTTGGCTCAAGCATGTCTATTTCATCCAGCAACTTCGTCTGCCCACCCAGTTCCTCGCGCTTGGCGTTTCGCACCTGATCCTTGATGAAGTCCACGATGATCCGATCTTGGAGATGATGAGCGGCCGCTGCTTCCCCTTGACGATGCTGTTCCCAGAAGATATTCTGTTGCTGATCCATCACGCCACCACGCTGGTGGTGCTGCAGCTTTTGCGCAGCATGCTCACCGTCAGCATGAAGTCAATACGCTGAAACAGCGCCTTCTGGCTGTCCTCGGTCTCGACCACGAGCTACTCGAATCGTGCCTGCCAGTGGTCGTGCTTCTCCACAGCGTCGGAGGTGTCGTCATCGTGTGTCCAAGTCCCAGTGAAGGCCCAGTCAACGTTCAAAGCCGAGTTCGTGCCGTGCGAGTACGCCGAGCTCTCGATGCGTTCACTGTAGGTGATGGTTCGACTCGGGCGTGGCTTGTGCAGCGAACTTGCTGCTGTGATAGGATGTGGGGATTGTTATAGTGGGCTTGGTATGAGCATTGAGAGGTTAAAGAATGAGTTGTTTGATGCTTCTTACGCTCTTCTGAATCGCTCTTGCTACTTGCTTCACGTCTGCGCGTGTTTCTTTCAGGATGAGTGGACTCCTCGTTTGCCGTGGCTGCTCCTGCTGGAATGTTGACCGTGTGCTCACACTGTGCTGACATTTAGTGCGTCGTTGAGACCAAACTGAGCGAGGACAGGTCTGCTGCTAGGTAGTGGAGGACCATGCGACGAGTTGGCAGCGATTGGAAGTGCGTCTCCAGATACTGTTGCAGTTTGTGCTGTCGGAGGTCGCGGTGGATGGACGCCAGGCGTTCAGCTGAGGCATTGCAGTGGCCGCGCTTCGTGTTCCGTGCGCACCCACGCACGTGCTGCTCGGTGATGGAGCTGCTTCGGTCACTGAAGCCGAGACAGCATGCGCAAAAATGGCGAAAGCAGGCCACGTTTGTGCAAGCCACCGACAAGCAGCCGTCAAAATCGAAGCACGTACTATGGCAGTGTGGACACGTGAGCTTGAGAATGCGATGGCGAACGAAGCGGACATGACGGTTAACTTTACCCATCAATCCTGCGAGTTGGACCTCGGCACACGTGCTGCTTCCATGATCTCGTACAGCAAAGCCCGTGGCAGCCGAGCACTCCATGCAGTACGAGGCGTCGCAGCTTTCGCAGAACGCGAACGGCACGCGTGAAAGCTCGACCGGAGGACGCGGAAGGATCTGGCGGCACCCCTTCTGGGGACACAGCACGCAGTCATCTTCGTGGTCTGCAACATACTTGAGCACAGCCGCCTCCACGAGCTTGTCCACGTCGGTTGCGAGCTTCACTACGTCATTGTCGTGCAGCTCGACACCACAGTCTTGGACTGGGCAACGGGAGCGAACTCGATGGTGTGACGCGGCGCTGAATGCACGCGAGACACGCCGAGTGCTCGCACGAGGACAAATCGATGAAGTATTGGCCCGAGAGACGGTCTCCGCAAACGCAGCAGAGATGCTTGGCGCAGTCCTCTTCACTTCGTTGCCGGCGCCGCTTCAGTTCTGCGAGCAGCACGCGGCGGTTCTGATTCTTACCGGAGATCCAGAACACACGCCGTTTGAAGTTCTCTCGGACGCATGTGCCGCTTCCACTGCCAGTTCTCGTCAGTTCCTTCAGCTCCATCGCGAGCGCTCTCCATTTAACCTTCGTGTTGAATCGCGAGACCAGCACCGGATCTGAGACTGCTTCGCACGTGAGCGTCGCTTCTAGCTTGGCTTGAACGCGGGCGAGGATGTCCATGCTGGAGGATTGAAGCTTGAACAACACGAGCTTTACACCACCCTCACTTTGTTGCTTGACGTGCCGGTCCCACGACACGCCATGGCTCTTTGCGTACTGTTGGACATCTACAAGCTCGGCGTGAAAGCATTCTTCCATGTCGACTGCCAGGGACGCGTCGAGAGTGTGCGAGACGCTGAGTCGAGGCTGCTGCCCAAATGGAGTGTCGAGCGAGGCCCATTGAGACGACGTGGAGGCCATTGTTTTGACGTACTGGAGTCGGTTCACGTGTGCGAACTTGACGTGGACGCCGACACGCTTTGACGCGCTGTCTTCAATCCAATCGAGTACTTCGGTGTCGTCCAAAACGTTGTCAATGGCTGATAGAGATGCTGTGTCGAGTCCATGTCACTGACCTCGGGCTTGTCGTCAGCTCGATCGATGGTGACACGAAATGCATGCGGACGTAGACACTCCTGCAGGTCGACCTCGTCCATCCACGTGGGAAGCCCTGAGCGTATCTTGATCTGGAAGTGCAGCGCCACCACTGCGCCAGGATCCATGCGTGCGATTCGGGCTTCGTCGTACACTTGGACTCGCTTCTTTGACTTGTGTTGGAGTGTGACCGTGGTAAGCGGAAGCAGCCACGGCGAGTCACGTCCTTTCGTGCTCATCTGCTCTCGTCTACTTTTGATATTCTCACTGGGCTCCAGACTCCCGATCAAACCGAGCTTGGCATTGCAGAGGACTCGAAACTTTCCGGCAAGAAAGCACGAGAAGAACTTGTTCGCGGCTTGAGCAGTTCCAAACGTGAGAAGGGCTCCACGTGTAGCAGACCCTACAGGCCACGTCATCCCCAGAGAGCTCGTGATCGTCGTCCCGACGAGTCCTGGAGGGCGCAAAGCGGCCCAAGGCGACGACATATCCGCTCCTTCGACCTTGAAGTCGTCGACTAACGTAGAAAACACTTGAACGGCCTGACAGAACGGTTCGACCTCGCTCTTTCTGTTGAGATGCACGGTGATGCTCCGTGGTGCGGTCCTCGTCGCGTTCGCAGCCGCGACCGTCGCATTGTCGACCTCTAACGCCTCCACTGCCTCGGTGACGTGGCGTAGCGTGTGGTGGAACGTGTCGAACGCCGATGCCGCTCGAAGAAGTACCACTTCTGCGCCGTCAATCGCCGCGGTCATGCGAACGGACGCGACATCGCCACCAAAAAGCAGCTCGCGCACCTGGAAACCTGGCCCAATCACTGCGCGCGTCGACCCCAAGTACCGTAGCTCCTGATACTCGCGCACTCGGATAGCTGCGGCGGCTAGTACGGCGACGGTCGCGCTCTGCGACGCGCGCTCGTCCTCATCGCTTGGAACGGATAGAACATGCTGGCGGCTACCAGACACCAGAACGACCGCCTCCGTGACTGAATCTGTGATGACCCCGTCTACTTGTGCTTCTACAGTCGCTTCCATCCAATCCGTATGGACCTGCGCGTGAAGCTCGGGCTCTGTGCGCGTCAGCAAGACATCGAATGCCGCGATAATTTCGTCGTCGTGTGAACTTTCCTCGCCGCTGGGCGCTGGTACTGACGGTCAGCAGATGAGGCAGCGCCCATCTCCCAATCCACTGAGTGGGAGCTGTCGACGCTCATCAACTCGTGGAATGTGGCGCTCTCCGAGTCGATGAACGCTTCTAGCTTGGTGAGGAAATCGTCGATCGGCGCGCCGTCCGTACTGGCGCCGCCAGCCAGAACCAGCTGCTGCTCGTTGCGCTGGCGCTTGGCGCGCGTCGCGTCGGCGGCTTCAGCTGCGTAGCCATCCACCAGTCCACCACTCACTGGTCGCTTGCGTTCGGGCGGTGGCGTGTCCATCGCGTCCATCGTGTTCATGGCGACGTGGTCTCCTTTGGTACCTTTCTTGCTGTCCACACTGCGTCTAAACGTCAAACGTTGCCATCCAAAAATTAGACGCGGGAGATTTGGAAAGCGTACTTAGGAGGGGCGACCAGAAAGTACACATAGGTTCACAGTCACTCTGGGTCACTTCAAGCGGAGACAGATGCTGGAAATTATTCCAGTACACGTACAGTTGGACAGGACTATTCTAGTACAACGTCTAGCAAGGGGTATCTATCACGTATTGCAGGCTAATGTGGACGGTAATCAAGCCACTACATGAACTACTGTACTTGATATTTGTATAGAACTACGCCACGTGAATGCGACGGCGCTGCTGCGGCACTACTGGCTGGTCGTGTTCTTGGAGTTGAAGCAGACGTGGAGCAGCGCTCAATGCGCAAGACAATTGCGCAGTGTGGATTGGATGAAGTCCTGCATGCAGTAGCTTCGCGGTACGGCAGACCTAACAGGCAGATGAGAACGCAGCCACCGCCACAGCACGAGAGGAGAGTGAGAAGTCGTTCAGACCAGACCAAAACACCAATTGGCCCACCTTGCGCTCCACAAGCAACTTGAGCACGCGTGACTCGGTCAAACGGAGCTCAGGGACAAACGCGAAGAACTTGAGCAGCTCAGTGCCGGTTTCTTCATCCTTCTCTGGCCCGTGCCATTTAGCGATGGTGTTCTCGATCTCGACGCGGGTCTGACTGTCCTTGGCCTTGCCAACAAAACGGGGGACGAGGAGGTAGGCGACCCCCTGCGCATCTCCATATAGAAAATCGAACACAGCGCAAACAATTTTCTTGACAACGGGCTGCGGGTGACACGAGGTTTTATTCCCCTCAACTCATTTTTGTTTCTAAATCGGTAGCGACTGGTGACAAGTACTCTTATGTATTGATTTAGCGTCTAAACGACCACCTTGGTGATTTCGACAGGGGAATCAATGCAGTCGTTGACTGCTTCCACGGTCTCATCGATCCAACCTACGTCTTCGAGCTGAGCAATGAGGGTGGTGGTTTCGTACGGCTCTTCTTCGACTGGAGCGTCACCAGGAACCGCAGGACGAAAGCCGCATTTCGAGAAGCCGGAAATCACGATCTTGTCGCTGAGGGCAAGAGGTGATTTGCGTTCGTCCAACAATCTGCGGTCAGTAGAGCGAGGCACGATCGTGTCAGTGATTTGAGGTCACAAAACTGTAATTTATTGAAATTTGCACCAGGAGTGAAATCGACCATAATACAAGAGCGGTGTCATTGACATCTCGATTATCTTACATCTACAATAGAGTGCTTGATGCTCTTGACGCTGTTGCTTCTATTTAGAATAGGCTGTGTGTGCTTTAGTGATGTGTGAGCTCCTTGGTGGCATTGGCTGATCCTGCTGAAATGTGGACACTGTGCTGACACCGTGATGAAATATAGTTCGTCGTTGATACGAGTCGAGTTTCTTCTGCGATGTATAGTAGTGGAGGTCCATGCGACGAGCTGGCAGCGACTGGAGTCGTGTCTCCACATACTGTTGCAGTTTGTGCTGTCGGAGGCTCCGGTGGAAGGCCGCCAGGCGAGCAGCCAAGGCAGTGGGCGCTCTTCAGCGAGCTTCAGCCTAGGGAAACCACCACGTAGTATGCCCTAGATGGCTCTGTACTTCGAAGTACCTCAGATTTAGGTTGGAAACTTTCACATAAATTTCCCATTACTGGTAGTTTGACTTACAAAACTCGTACGACTCGACTACTTCGGGCACTACTACAATCTACCTTGGCTCTGGCTGCATCCGCCAGTAGTGTCGTCGTGCAATGGACCCATCGATCCATGCCATTTACCAGAGCTGGCACTTGGTGGCTGGGTTCATTGGCGTGCCGGCGGCGCAGCTGAAGGCCTTGCCGAAGTGGTCGCTGTTCATGGCGACGCCGTTGGCGCGCCACTGGCCAGGCGAGTGCGGGTCAGTCTTGATCTGCGAGATCATGGCACCGTCTCGCGAGAGACCGCACCACGTCTGCGCGAACGACAGGAACAGCGTCTGGTTGGCCTCGAGGTCCGAGATCGGGTTGGCGATCGTGGCCGTCTTGGCGTACTCGTGGTAGGCGTCCCACGTGAGCGAGAAGCCGCCGTTGTCGGCGATGTTCTCACCGATGGTGGTCACACCGTTGACGTTGATGATGACCGAGCCGTTCTCGCCGGTCACACCGAAGCTCGAGTACTGGTTCTTCATGCACGTAGCACGCTTGTCGAACTCGGCAGTCGTGGTCGGCGTCCACCAGTTGCGCTTGTTGCCGTCACCGTCGAAGCGGCGGCCGCTCGAGTCGAAGCCGTGGGTCAGTTCGTGACCGATGACGGCGCCGATCGAGCCGAAGTTCTGCGCTGGGTGGGCCTTGCCGTCAAAGAATGGCGACTGGAGGATGGCGGCAGGGAACACCATCTTGTTCTCCAGAGGCGAGTAGTAGGCGTTGACCTCGGCCGGCGAGATGGACCACAGGTCGCGGTTCACTGGGTTGCCGAGCTTCTTGGCGAAGTTGTCGAAGTCGTTGGCGAGGATCGACTGGATGTTGTTGAAGTACGTGTCGCGCTGCAGGTAGAACGGGTAGCTCTGCTTGACGCTCGACTGGCCGATGAGGTTGGCGACCTTGCCGAGCTTGACGAGCGCCTCGCGACGCGTGTTGTCGTCCAGCCAGTTGAGCTTCTGGATGTGGTCCGACATGGCGTTCTCCACGAGCTTGGTGAGCAGCTGCGTGTTGTCCTCGCGCTCCTTGTCGAACATCTTCATGAAGTAGTACTTGCCGATCAGGTCTGGGAAGAACTGCTTGACACGGTACACACAGACCGAGTCCGTGGTCGAACGCGCCTGCTGGCCGTTCAAGAACTTGGCGAAGAACTGGAAGTACGCTTCGTAGAAAGCGTCGTTCAGGTGGCGCACGCGGTTGTTGACGTACAGGAACGCCAGGTATGTCTTCAGGTCCTTGATCTCGATGCTCGCGAGCGTCTTCTCGGCGATCTGGAAGTAGTCAAAGTAGTACGCGATGACCTTGGACTCCTTGGTGAGCTTGCTCTTCTCGAAGAAGCCCGCGCCCTCGAAGTAGGCACCGATGGACAGTGGGTACTTGGTCATGAGCTCGCCGATCTTGGCTGGGTTGTAGTACGCGTCGTCGCCGGTCTGCTCCGCGACGTCGAGGAGCTGGTTCGCCAGCTTCTTCTCGATCGCGATGACCGTGTCCTCGAAGTACTTGGCCGTGTTGGCGGCCGCGCCACCCTGCTGGCCGCTCTGCGACGAGCCGTTCGGGTTGTAGCCCGAGAGCGTGAGCACCGTCGAGATGTACTTGCGGTACGCTGGCTCGATGGCGGCGAACGTGGCGTCGTCAAGGTAGTAGTTGGTGTCCGGCAGCACGAGCGCTGGGTCACCGAGGTACAGGACGTTGTTCTTGGCGTCCTTGTAGTCACCGGCGGCGTCGTAGTCCGTGACGAACTTGACGCCGTAGCGGCTGAGCTCACCAGCAAGGCGCATGAGCGCCTGGCGCGTGGTGGCACCGGCGATCTTGTTGAGGTAGCCCTGGAGAGGCTTGTTGCCGAGGGCCTCGAGCGTCTTCTGGTCGCGGCACGAGTCCCAGAACTCTCCGACAAGCGGCCAGTCCTCCTTGACGATCTCCTCGATCACGAGCTCGTTGCGGTCCGAGACCGACGAGAACGAGAAGTCCTTGCTCACGTCGTTCGGGCCAAGCTTGTTGGCCTTGAGCCAGTTGCCACAGGCGTACTGGTAGAAGTCCGTGCACGGGTTTGCGCTTGGGTCGATCAGAGCCGATACGGACGCTGGGAGCGCGGCCTGGGTAGGCGCGACGGCGACGGCGGCGGCGGCGATGGCAGCGGAGATGAAGACCTTCATGCTGGAGTACTGGAGTAGTCGGAGACTCGGTGGCTTCTGTAGAACACTTGGGACTGGGCAAGTGAAATGCGGAATGAGAAGCTTTGGGGGCCCACCTGCCTGGCAACGAGCGCTGCCGAAGCAAGAGGGAGGAGAAGGGGGATCAACGATCCAGGAGCGGTGACTGACAGGAGGGGGAAGGCACCGAGCGGATGAGCGCGGACGCCCCGGCGTTGCGCGGCGACTGGGCAGTCAAGTTCCTTGGTTCCGTTTTCGTTTACGGCTCTGCCTGCTCACGAATCGGAAGCTTGAAGCCTCTCGTGGCGATCAATCCATTCCCATCCTCCACCCACCATGTGAGCAATGGCCAAAGATCGCCAGCTGTCGGGCACAGTGTCAGTGGCCATCACACGACCGATGCGGCTAGTGTCGAGGCGAAGAACAGAGCAGCATCCGCGAGGAAAGAGATCGGACAACGCGTCGAGGAGGATCTGATCAAGTCAGGTCATCTGGAAGTCCGCGTTCGCAAAGAACCCCGTTGACGACTCGACGACCCACGCTGGAAGCGGAGAGATTGGCTCAAGAACAGAGTCTCAAGCAGCAAAAATGAATGAGAACGAGGGTGGGAGGCAACGTGACCCGCCTCATGCTGAGGCTCATCTGCGTCCAGGTGCCACTGTTTGAAGCCGCAGAAAGCCACTGTTCAGCACTTGCCGTCAGCAGTGCTGACGCCTACAGTGACAAAAGCCTAATTCTCGCGTTGTTTAAGTATGAAAACCGGCCTTTGTTTCCATTCCAAAAATACACCAAGACATTTCCTCTTACTTCGAAGTACTTGAGGAGACTACTCGCTCACTTCGACCATTCTACCGTGGTGTTCGTGGGGCGTCGGACTGACCTGTGTGATGGACAGTTGAGCTGTGGTAGTGGGTGAATGCGACTGTGGGGAGATGCCGATCGGTCAGATTGATCAGTCGAAAGCATCGACGAAGGGACCAATTGAACTTTCCACTTCGTCCACAGATGGTCCCAAAAAGTTGGGGAGATGTCCTCCAGAATTTCTGGCTGCTAATATATTAAATGGTGGGTGGGTTCGATGCAGTAGGCAACCAAAGGTACTAAATCAAGAAATGTGTCCTTGACGCTATGACAGGTGGAACTGTCAGGTGTGAGTCACTTCGACAGCTGGTGAGACTTCTTGGAGGCGTTGCCTTGAGGGGTGCATAACACGGACGTAGGTGACAGCAATCTACATGTGGTGTCCATAACGCCTGGCTATGTGCATTCGATCCCAGGTGGAAAGGGACTTTGGAATGGAACAGCCACGATGGTTCGGAATGGAACGAGGACTTCTGGTCTGCGGGAGGAAGTTGAGTCGCTCGCGTCGACGAAGTCTCTCGTCAAATTACAGTCCGAGTCTGAGAGTACTGTAGTGGGAAATTGCCACACAACAGAGTGCAGTAATGCTCGAGAGAACAAAACATTGATCGTACTGTATGAGGATTAGAAGCTCCCGCCAAAGGCAAGGAACTGTGTGGAATGGGAGATGAACTTCCTAGCGACGGCTGTTCCCATCTCGTGTCGACGAGCATTGAAGCGAGTGAATCCGCTTCTGATTCCATCGCATTTCAGGCGCTTCTCTGAACGCGCTCGAGAGGACAGTTGGCCAATGGACCCAGCAGCAATGGATGTTCTGGACGTCGTCGACACGGATCCGTTGATGACCACACATCACTGTCACAACCTCCGGCTCTTCCAGCTTCAACGGCAATGCTACGAAGACCCGCCGTGCAGGGTTTGGTCAACCAACTCGGTGACTTTGTTTGAGCTGGAAAATGCTTTGGAGATGATGCGAGTGGCAGCAGCGAGCAAAAGCCTTCGTCGACAGCGCTGCCTTCGCCACAGTTCAGCTGCTCCCACCAACTCCTGTCACGATGTCCATCTTGCATTCAACGAGTAGGCCACTGCCAAAGATCTAAAACGAGACGTTCCGAAAATATCACATTGGGATTCTAACCTCCCGACACACCTGTGGTTCAAAGCGTTCGAAGATCATGATCTCGTTGCCGCGACGTGCTCCTCCGTTCCGTGCAGCACGGCGGCGTTCTTTCGTCTACCGCCTCGTTTTCGCTCCGGGGATTCTGGTCCGTAGAGGTATCGATCGTCAGCAACCTCAAGTAGTCTGCCTGGGTTCTTCGCTTCCCACGTCTTCAGCCATAGAAATGCCTGGACTTGGGGTATCGTAACACCTTGCATTTTGCGGAATCTGCGCTTGAGCGCGCCGAGCACGTCTTCCGGACTGTAGACCCGACCTAACTGCACGTAGCCTTCGAGAAACGCGCGATGTGTCTTGCGAAGATCTCGCACCACGAACGCGTAACGAGTGACGAGCACGATCTCGGCCTGCCGCGTCAAGTCTTCCACAGCGAGGATGTCCGAGTGGTGGTTTTGAGTTGCGGTTTGCATTGCAGAATCCACGAGATCCTTGGTCGTCACATGTTGGTCTCCACTGTGAAACACCACGAAACGCATCCCCAGCATGTAGTCCCGCAGAAGACGACGACGAGTGCGCATGAACTTCGAAGACTTGATCGTCATCCACTTGGACGCCTCTTCGACTTCAGGGAAGTGCACGTGAGATCTGGATACGTGTAACTTCATCTCCCGCAAAGCATCTTGAACCGCTGATGGAGGCACACCGTTCACCCAGTACTTGAACGCCTTGGCCCGTTTGCGCATGTACCGCACCAGGAATGTCTCGTATCGAAGCAGCAAGCCCGGATGGCCATGGTGAGCAACGTTTTCAAGCCATCTTTCGTGGAAGTAACGCTGCACCTCGTCAACTTCAATCCACGACGGGAAGTAGGCACCAACTTCTTGCAGATGAGACTTGAGCTGGATCTGCAAATGCGTGTGCCGTGAAGTGCCTTCCTTGTACAGCCACTCCTCCAGAAGATCCACATACAGCGGAACCGCGAGCGTGCTTTCCGAATTGGCAGTGAGGAGGCCACTGAGCATCGTGTCAAATGACCGCTTCCGTTTGCCAATGATTGGCTTGGGGGTGTCACCAAGTTCCACTCGAACTGCTTCTTCCAGTGCACGAACCAATTCTTGATCAACCACAGCTGCTTCATCATCAACGCGAGCGACTTGGATGACGGGGCGAGCAGCATGCTTGGTGTCTTTCACAAGCACAGCTCTGCTTAATATCGAGATGCTCGGGATCTGGAGCAACGTCGATGGTGACTTGTCACGTAGCGCACTGTTGGTTGTCTTGGAGGGGTCGCCTTGAAGGAGGGAGCTCGTGATTGGAAAATGCCTATGGAACAAGAAGGGTTACATCATGTCACCTCGGCCAAGCGGGTTCGCGTAGGAAAAGACTTACCGCCTGAAAAACTTGGCGTCCGGAGGATTGAGCGCCAGCGGGTCTTCTTCGTCGAGTTGATGAATCGTGTGTGCGATGAACGTAGCACGGTCGCCAAATAGCTGAAACGCGATAACTGCTTTCCGAACGAGGACTTCGCCTAACCGTTCGTTTCTTGCAATGAATGATCTGGCGTGGGCAGCAGACGATGGGCGAGAAAAGTACGCATTGATCCACCACGCCCGTGTAGTCCGCACACCTCTTATGGCCATGCTAGCAGCAGCATTATCAGCATTGCCGAATTCCTCGTCAAGGCACGATTGTAGCGTCTGCTCGAAGGCACACCAGAGTGCAGTACCAGTGGAAGCGGATCGCGCGAGGTGGTGATCACTCCCACAGGAGTCGAGAGCCGCAGCAAGAACTGGTAACAACGCACCGGGGGCGACGTTTCCGGCCCGCGAATGGTCCATGAGCTTCTCCAATGCCTCCGTACTCGCTGGATCATTTTCCAACCACCTACCAACGTCAAGTAGCCTTGTTAGCATGAAAAGCCGTACGCACCAAATCAATGAACACGACCAACCTCGTGTAGATGTCCACCTGGGAATCAATCGACTCAGGGAAATGCGCTTGAAGGAATCCAGCCAGCTAGGAAATAGAGCGAGGGTGAGGAAGCGTACAGGTGGCCCAAGCAGTGGAAGCGTCGTACCAATCGCGCAGCGTGGGGATCGGCAGGGTTTGACAAGTGGAAGTGCTCGAGTACGTCGCACGCGCGTTCGATATCACCAACCATAGTCAGCAGCTGCACGTAAAACTCGATGAACACCGCGGATTCGGGGCTGACGGAGATCGCGCGACGTAGAGCGCCAGTAGCCTCTTGGTAGAGAATGTGGACCCCGATCGACGCCTTGTACATGTAGCGACTGGTAACAAGTTCGTTGACCGAGGAGGCGTCGTCCACTCTGGACCTTCGGCTTCTGCGGAGTCCTCTTGAGTAGTCACCGGTACTGCCTTCGTCGCTGTCGTTGTCGTCCGCATCCCCGTCAGGCGTGCCAGCGTATCGGGTACGAATCTCGTCCGATTCGATGAAAAGCAGCCAGTAGCAGATCATCCCAAACGTCCCCTGTAAGTGTGCGTCGTGATGGACATCCAGCTAAAACAGATATACAGCCGAACGAGGTTGGTGAGCACACCAGACAAGCGAAACTCAGTTGGACACGCCGTACCTCTTGCATCTCTTGCTTGAAGAGGTTGTAGGCTTCGTAGTAGTCGCCCGACACAATGTGTAGCATCAGCATCTCCTTGTGCAGCATAACAGGCTGCATTATGCGCGCAATGAGCTGCCAGTTCAACAAACATCCACTCTCAGAAGTGCAGCAACAGCCACGTACGTCAAGCCGCGCATTCTGCAACGCCGTCTGATAAAACTGCATCAGCTCTTCCTTGTGCTGTTGCGGGTGGCGTCGTAAGATCTCCAGACTCGCCTGAAATACAAGTCAGCATGTCAAAAACGCATTTCCATTGCAAAACACCGTAAAAAGCCTGTGACTTGCCTGCACGCAACGCGCTGGGATCAACGTGAATCGATGATACAACACCGCCAGCACTTGCGCAGCTCCTGCATAATCACGAGCGCCTAGCAACTGTGTGGGGCAAACAGAAGCATTATCAGAACCACTGCAATATTCCACATCTTCCAATGCAATTGACGTACCCGAGACAGCAAATGATCGAGCGAAAGCCGCAGCCGCGTCGGCAGCGCCCTTTGGTTCTCGCCTCGCGTGTATTTCCACTGCTCGAAGCGCAGGAAGTCGCTCTCCAGCAGCGCCGTCACCTGCGGGTCCGTCGACGTCGAGGGAAGGCCCTGGACGCCGCGCAGCAGCGTCGATGCCGTCGCCGTCGTCACCATTGTTGCCGTTCGCGCGTCCTGCTTCGTTTCCATCCATCAAGCACAATGACGCCGCAAGGTTTTATGTCGAATGCACGAGGTTTATTACTGGATGTCGCGTGAAGGTTGCACGAAGGTCGCGCCAACGGTGTTCTCACATCTCGCCCTGGGAGCCAAGAAGGATCGCCATGATGCCACGCAGCTTCGTCTCGACCTGGAGACACCAATGAACGTACTGAGGAAACAACTCTAGTCTTGGTAGGTTGGGTATGCAGCGTACCTGTCGGTGGCGCGTGAGGTTTTCGTCGAGCTGTGCGGCGGCCTCTTCGAACTGTGCTTGAGTCGAGGCCTGGTTGGTCAGCGCCGCCTGCAGAAGCGCCTGGAATATCTGCTCGATCTGGCCGAACGACTCTATACACTCAATAACATCAGTTTCCTTGTCATCGTTGCCCTCAATGTCCGTGGAGAAAGACACCGTTAAGGAGAGCCTCCATGCGCTCTTCCTGGGCCAGCTTTCGCTCGCGCAGTCGGTCTGCGTGCAGTCGGCACTGCGTGACAAAGTCCGAGCTGGCGCTAGCACCTTTGTATCCCCCAGCCTCGTCCTGCGACACTGCTGCCTGCGAGGCAACCACCATATCCTGGCTCATCTCGTCGCGTGGGTTGCTGTTTGCGTTTCTCATGGCCTTGTTTCCTGCGCTCCGCATCATTTATCTTCGCGTCTGTTGACAACAGAGAGCGAGTGCGCTTAGGCATTAGTTACATGCATCTTCATAGCGGCTAGTAACGTTGGAGACGCCATGTAGCGGCGCTGATGACGTGCGTTGAAGTTGCTTGAAGTTTCCTTTTCGCTTTTTGGCGGCGAAAATGCGAGAGGGGAAGCTTTGAAATGGTCGGATACAGAGTGATGGTAATTTGTTCCTAACGGATGCTAAAGGAGTTTCTAACAAAAGGGAGTGATGGTCTCAATTTATTCGAAATGCCAACGAGCAAAATGCATCCAATAAGACAGGCGACGGTGGCGATGTCGATGCGGAGTCTCCGTGGGTATCGATGCGCTGCCCGCGGCAAACAACAGAGCGTCTGCGTGTGATCAGCGCTATGGGCGACGCGCTCGTGCGGTGGCAGTGCCTGGGGCCTCGTCAAGAAGTCGGCATCCCCAGCCGTGATGGCTCGTCGCTCGGCTGCCGTCTTCTCTCAGTGGTGTTCGTTCTATCAGAGACGTGTTCGACCTGAGCGTTGGAATCGACTAAAACGCGTTCACTTGCACTTTCGCCTGAAGGAAAGAGAGTACATCAGCCAACGGTTGCTGTAAAATGACGCAGTTTTCCGACGAGGCCATCGACCGCATCATGACCGCCGCGGTGCAGCGCACCACGGGTGACGTTTCCATCGTCGACCTCATCTCGCTCTCCAGTATGTACAACAAGGTGTACGGGCAGTCAAGTCGCGCTAGCAGCGCAATGGTGGCTGGGGATTCTGGCATTGAGGTCGCGTGGGTTTCGACGCCAGGATCAGACGATGAAGACCAGGCTTCGATTGAGGAAGAGGGCGCTCGAAACCGTGAGGCCGACGCATCTCCTGCGGCTTCCTCGTGGACAGCGGCGGCTTTGCTTGTTTGGAGCGTGTATATGGCCAGTTGGAGCGCGATTTCGACGGTAGCGACGACGTTCATCGCATTTCTGGCTCGTGCACAGACCGTATTCCTCGCCGCGTTCGACGATGGCGACGTTCCAGACGCGGAGGATGATCGTGAACATCGCGAGAGTGGCGATGACGCGACGACGGTGAAGCTCTTGCGCTTCCTTGTCAATCTACTGCACGCGAAGGCAAATGAGAGAGACGCCGTTGACGACATTGTGTATGCCAGTGCCCGTCACACTGCTGCTCAAGAGGAATTCAAGGCCGTTCTTGCCGAGTGGCCAGTCGTCCAAGTCGACGAACGAACAAGTTCACGTGTCTTGAGCCTGTATGCAGAAGTGAGTGTTGCTGTCGATGCAGTGGCGACGGCCGAAGAAGCAAACCGTGGCCAGACCTGCGAGTATCTCGCGTTGCGTGCTTCGAACGACGATATCAGCGTGTGGGTGTGAGGTATCAAGCAAACCCAGAAGCTATCTTCACATCTTATTTCCCTGCGGCATCCATTTTATTATTGTTTGCGGCATTCAGAGCAAATCAAGTTGACTTTGTCTACCACCCCTTCTCATGTTGTGCCCGTTGCCTGCGTGGGAACGGGCTGGAAGGCCTGTCGTCCCAGATTGCGACAAATGACGCTGGCTGCGTCGCTTCCTACCTTCCGTAACAGTGCCAAAATTGCAGCCGACCGACACGATGAAGTCCGTTGTCGCGATCGTGATGGTGATCGCATCGCTGGGAGTTGGCGCGGTTGGTGGACTCCCCGCCGACATCAGCAAGACCATGGACTTGAGCATCGACCCTTGTGAAGACTTCTACTCGTACACATGCGGCGGTTGGCTCCGCAATTTCACTCTTCCAGACGACCGCCAAACGTACTCGCTCAGCTTCAACGGCGTCAACGACCGAAACGACATCGTGATCCAAGAAATCCTTCGACACCACCCGCCACTTCTGGGTGAGTTGTGGGATTCGTGCATGGACTTGGACGCGCTGACTTCCCGTGGGAGCTCCCCGCTTCAACCAACACTGGAGAAGATCGCGGCCGTCAAAACCAAGCGTGAGCTGATGCAGGTCGCTGCTGAAATCGCCACTTTCGGTCCCAGCATATTCACAGACGTTCGCGTCGGTGCTGATGTTCGAGATGCGAGCACCAACGTTTTGTACGCCGCGACCGGCGACTTAGTCCTCCCCGCAGTTTCGTATTACACGGATGCAGCATCATTTGGAGACGTCGAGCCAGCGTATCGTCAGTATGTCGCGTCGCTGCTATCCCTCACAGGCATCACAAGCACCGTGGTCTTCCAGCCTGTGGACGTGGTAATAAAACTGGAGAAACAAGTCGCAGAGATCACGCCAGCCCCGCCAGTGGTGAAAGACCCGATCAAATCGTATCACCGACTCGCGTTCACAGAGGCTGCAGTTATGTTTCCGCTGACCGTGGGGGCCGTGGTCGAAGGATTGCGGCTGCCAGAGCAAGCACCTTTCGCTGGGAACTCGCCCATTGTGCTGACTTCGCTGGACTACTTCACGAAGGCTGAAACGCTGGTGCAGCAGACTCCGCTTCAACAGCTCCAGCTCTACTTGTCGCTTCTGTTTATCGATTTCTACGCTCCGTACTTGGGCGAGCCGTTCGTGCAAGCTTCGTTTGAGCTGTACAGCAAGAAACTGGGTGGTCAGAAGACGCGACCTGCTCGCGCGCGGGTCTGCAAACGGGCTCTGACGACGCACTTGCCGGACGTCATCGGCGAGCAGTATGCAGCCAAAGCGTTCGACCAAGAGCGACGAGGAGAAGTCCAGACGATGATCCAAGCGATTGAGAAGGCCATGGCCAAGCGGATTGCTGGTCTTGACTGGCTGGACGACACTACTCGCGTCCACGCGCTGAACAAGCTGCAGAAAGTCGCCAATCTGGTGGGGAAACCGTCTCAGCAGTCGAACACATCGTTCAAACTCGAGCCAAACGACTATTTCGGCAACATTGTGGCGATCAGCACAGCCAAATCCGACCAAGCGCTGAGAAAACTCGGCCTGCCGGTGGACCGTTCGACCTGGCTCATGTCGCCAGCAACAGCCAACGCCTACTACTCTCTCACCACCAACACAATGGTGTTCCCCGCCGCGATTCTGCAGTCTCCGCTGTACACGAAGGGGATTCATCCAGCGCGAAACTTCGGTGCCATCGGTGCAATCATCGGCCACGAACTCACGCACGGCTTCGACCAGACAGGTCGCCAGTTCAACGGCGACGGCAGTCAAGAAGATTGGTGGACGCCGCTTACAGCGGCAGCGTTTGATTCACGAGCTCAATGCCTGCGAGACCAGTACGGTAGCTTCGATGTCGAGGGTCTCAACGGCTCCGTCGTTGGCAAAGTGAGCGGAAACATGACGATTGGTGAGAACATCGCCGACAATGGCGGTTTGAAACTGGCACTGGACGCATTCCAAAGCCTCTCGCTCAGCGTGATGGACGATCTGGAGGCCAAGAAGCTTTTTTTCATCGCGTTCGGCCAGATCTGGTGCAATAAGAGCCGCGACGGATATCTGAAGCAGCTCCTGGCGAGCGACGCCCACGCACCGTCCAAGGTACGAGTCAATGGTGTGGCTATGAACAGTCCAGACTTCGCCAGAGTCTTCCATTGCAAGCCAGGCAGTCCCATGAACCCGACAGCCAAGTGCATGATCTGGTGAGAGAGAGTCCATGGTGTCCATTTTCATCTACTCATTTGCGTTAAATTTTCCTTTTTCCTGAATATCATGAATTACAACTCCACCGTGTTTTGGTATTTTGGTAACTGGAGAAATCGAGTCTGTTCATGCCACCAATCGGACGTCGGATGTCCGCGCCACCATCTGGCGAGTAGCGAATCCAGTGGCAGCAGCCAATAAATATCCGACGGCGGCTGGCACGGTCTCCGCATCGTGGCCAGCGGGAGGCGATTGCCAGCGCTGCGCGTGCGTGGCTCATTCTGCGTGGTGTCCACAAGCGGCGCTGTCGGTCTAACGTGTTCTCCATACTGTATTCTCCACCGTACGCGTCGGTGGCTGTACAGTAGCCGGCTCCTCTCGACGTGTGACGAGCCGTCCCGCCCGCCCGCCGTCGGTCAAGCGTCACTCGCCCTTCCATTTCAGTTCCCATTCTAAACGCCCCGCCACGTTCTCTCTCGCTCCTCTCCCATGATGACGACCCACGACGCCTCGCCGGTGGTAGCGTCTAAATGGAGCCCTGACGACGATCTCGTGCCCGTGGAGCTGGAGGGTCCAGCCAACGGCGCTGCTGGTGGCGAGACCATCAAGGCGCTGGTGTTCGTGTGTCGGTTCCCAGGCTGCGGCCGCCAGTTCCAGCTCAAGGGCAACCTCAAGCGCCACCAGAACATCCACCGCGGCGACAAGCAGTTTGTGTGCGACGTGTGTGGCCGCTCGTTCCTGCGCAAGGCCGACATGGAGGTCCACCAGCGCGTCCACACGGGCGAGAAGCCGTACGAATGCAAGTTCGACGGCTGCGACAAGCGGTTCGCGAGACGCTCGGACCTGCTGAGCCACGAGCGCACACACAGCGGCAAGAAGCCGTTCGAGTGCGACTTCCTAGGCTGCGGACGCCGCTTCGCGCGGCGGTTTGATCTGCACAAGCACCAGCGCATGCACGAGGACGGCGAAGGATGCACGAAGAAGTGCAAGACCAACCTCAAGCGACGACTGGTGGTCGGCACGGACTCGGTCCAGAGCAGTGACGAGGATGACTGCGACTGTGGCGACAGCGAGGACAGCGTGAAGGTCGAGAGGCCGCAGCGTCCGCAGCGAGCGAGCGGAGCCACGGCGGCGCAGGCGGCGCCCATCTCTCCCACGGATATGACTGATGGACCAGGCAAAGAGTTCCATTTCGAGCTCACGTGTACAGAGGACCACGTGCACTCGACGCCCGACTGTTTCTCCAGCGAGGAGTGGGACGCGCTTCTGGGCACGATGGGCACGAATGCCTCGCCGCCCCTAGGAGCCATCACGGCGTGCTGTCCGGACCACCTGCAGAGCATCGCCGAGGCCTTTGCCACCGCCCACGCCCACACGCGTCTCACCACCGACGATCACAGCCACGCTCACAGCCACGCCCACAGCCACGCCCACGCTCACGCTCACAGCCATGAGACCCCGCGTGGGTACGCCATGGGTGCATCGTTCACGTCGGCGCTGGCGTCGTCTCTCGGCCTCACGCCGCTCACGCTGCCGTCCTCCGAGCACAACTCCACCGACAGCTCGCAGACCGGCAGCTCCGTTTCGTCTCCGTGTCCGATCGCCGCCACTGCCAACCTGCACAACTACTCGGCGCATACATCGTGTGGCCACTTGGCGATCCAGCACGGCAACCACCGGGACTTCGTCGTGAAGAACCATCTCGTATGTCTCGACAGCGTGAAAAGCCTCACGGGCGACTGCGGCGCTGGCGGTGCGAATGGCGACGGTGGGTGTGTCAAGTCCAAGCCCAAATGTGCCCCTCAGGACCCGCACAGACCCGGCTGCGGCCACTTGCCTGTGCGTCACCGTGACCACATCGACTACGTGGTGGAAGACAATTTATTCTGCCAGCACGCAGGCTCACTCGTGGACGAAGCGGACCAGATCGAGCTGCTGGACGACGACTTCTGGGAGTTCTACGGTGCGATCGGCTCGCTCAAGACCGACTGAGAGGGAGTGTTTCGAACATAAGTCCATATTCAAGTAGTGTGCTCCAATGAAAGGTTCAGGAGGTTGTATTTATGACTTAACGTTACCAGAACAATGTCTTCCTCAACTCAAGCTACCTGCACATGCGCATACATCAAGGGACCTTCACCACAAACTAACCGCCGCGAGAGCCACAAGACACCAACCGGCACAGCCTCACACAGTGGGAGAAGCACCAGCAAACGCTCGTCAACGTCATTAGACGCTCGTCCCAGTACGCGCAGCTCACCACACGCTGGGTCTCGGGAGCCCTCAAGCG